>JAAGKR010001844.1:0-111453 GCA_011419295.1 Clarias macrocephalus
CCCACACCAAACCTCAATATGGAACAATAGATTTATTCTATTCAGATATAAATCTTTGTGCATTCTTGATTGGCTTGAAAAAGGTGTCTGGTCAGTTCATCACTTAATGAATGAGGACGGGAGCTTGTTATCATTCACTGATTTCTGCCTAAAATACAACTTACACTGTGAACGTAAACAATTTGAACGTGTATTAAAAGCTATCCCAAAAAGTTTTATAAACCTTGTACAAAACAGCTTTACCAACATTTCAGATGGGTCATGTGACCTCCCATCACTTCTTTTTAATGGTAATAACCTCAAAGCAACACTTCCCAACAAAATCATTTGCTCTAGTTTTAATTCTATAATATACCCAACATCGTTATATTATAACAATATTTTACAAACTCATGATAAACCAACCATTAAAATATTACGAACACAATATATTGCCTTTCCAGTGGCTCTTAAAGCAAAGGAAACCCATTTCAAAATATTTAATGGTATTTATCCATCGTCTCAGTTTTTAAGACACCGGTTTCATTTCGAACAAAATGCTTGTACATTTTGTAAAGTTGACATTGAGACTACTGATCACCTTTTTTTTTTCTTGTGAGTGTTCTGCTATCTTTTGGGAAAATATGTCTTATTGGTTAGAACCGGGGATACAATCGCTGCCCGCTTTTGAAAAAGAACATATTATTTTTGGAATACTGCTGGATGATAGGAATAATACGTTTTTCATTAATATAATGTTGATTTTAGGCAAATTTGTCATTCATAAATGCAAATGCATAAAAACTAAACCTTATTTTTCAGTCTTTAAAAAAGATTTTATTTGTAATTATGTTCCATCACTGGAACATATGAAAGGTAAAAAGGCCAAGAAATTTGCTGGAATAATAAGAGACCTGGGTTTTTAGAAGAAGAATAAAGGGACCCCTTTGACTTTGACTTTGAATTTGTATTCACTTATATATTTTACTTACTTATTTTAGTTTTCCTTATTATTATTTTCTTGTTTTATTTATTTATTTTTTTCAATACTCAGTTTTCTGTGTAATTAGTGTGTGCCTTGTTTTTTTATTCATGTTTACTCAAATTGTATAATGCTATTATAAATGTATATTTTGTTCTATCTTTTTGTTAAAAATAAAAACTTTAAAAAAAAAACGTTGGGGGCGGCGTAACACACTCAGAGGACAACGCTATCCGCTCCTTCCGCTTTCACGAGCTCACGGACGCCCCTGATTGGTTGTAGAGCCGTGATTAATGTGGGAGAACTAAGTACCTCTCATCCTTCCCCTCTGAGAGAGCTCGGCCAATCAGCTCTCTCTAGTCCTCCGGCTGTGAGAGGTAACAGCATCACCCGGGGATCGAACTCGCAATCTTTACCACTTTACCACTGCGCCACTCGGAGGCATAAAAACATCATAAACACTTGGTTATTTATAGCTTTGCTCCAACTCTCATTCATAATGCACATGATGTTTGCTGAAAATATTGTGCATTTTTTCCATTTCCAAGAAAGGGTTAACATATTTTCAATTAAAAAATCACCAAAATCTGTTATTTATCAAGGGGTGCCTAAACTTTTGTATATACACACACAAGTATCTGTAATGTAACTTATGTTAAAGTGTCATCTCATTAAAACAAACATATGGTCAGAGTGCATTACTTTCCAAATTCAATTCATTTCAATTGATGTAATGTAAGGACTATATAAATGATTTATTTTGCCATTTTAACAACAGTCATTGTCTCAAAGCAAATCTGTACTACTGTATAGAAATGTCTGAAAATGTTCTCCAACAAATCCTTTTTATATTTGCAAAATTTTATCTGCTTCTTTCTTTTCGTCTTTTAGTATCTGCTAAACCTCTTACAGCTATTTCCCCCCACACACATCCTCATGCAGCCTCACTCTCCTAAAACATCTTACCTTTAGCTTCAAAGCTCAACTTTACTGCCCCGTCTTCTGATAATTTTTTGGATACCAATTGGAACTCCAGTGGAGATTTAGGAGACACTGCAGGAGCAGGGAGATAAGCGTCCTGCCTGAAAAAAATATATTAAAAAGTCATCTGAGAGACTGTTATACAGCATAAACATGGCTGAATATTTCATGCAACACAAACTTGCCCTTTTTTCCCCTCTAACAGAACAAAGGTCGCTGGATTTCAGAGTTTATAATTAAGCCAAATGCATTATTAAAGACCAGGTTGCTTTGATAGCAACCTTCAGCTCATCACTATTGCTGGGTCAGGTCTCTCTCACCTTCTACATGATACCAAAGATTCACCAGAGGTTGCAGTCAGGTGAGTAATACAGTGTCACTATCAGCAAAACAGTTCTTTTGGCACTGTGGGCAGGTGCTAAGTGCTGCTGGAAAAAGAAATTGGCATCTAGATAAAGCTTATGATCAGACAGAAACATGTAGTGCTCTAAAAGCTCCTGGTAGGCACTGCATTGACTTCAGACTTGGTCAACCACATTGGACCAATGCCAGTAGAGGACATACTGTAGCTGTACACCTGTGGGAACATTATACTGGACTTCAAGCTATTTAAATTCTGTGCCTTTACACTCTCCTCCCTGATTTCCTGAATGAAATAAAAATTTACTAACATCTGAAAAGAGGTTTAGGACTAACTAAACAACGGTCCAGTTCTTCTTCTCCTTTGACCTGGTAAGATGCTTCTGACATTGTCTCTCTTCTCTCCTGTAGTGGCTTGATACTAGAAATGCAACAGTTGTAGCCTATTTCCTAAAGATGTCTGGGGATGGTGTCTCCTGATGCACCGACTCCAGCCTCACTCAACTCTTTTTGAATCTCTCCCAAGTTCATGAATTGCCTTTGCTTGACAATTTTCCTAAGTCCTCCCTGTTGTTTGTACACTTTTTCCTCCTACACTTTTCACTTCCAGTCAACTTTCCATTCATATAGTCCCAACAGTCTTCCCCATGTGTGTACTGCACTAGACCAGGATGTACAGAGTATTTATGTTGTATGAATAGAAATTTACTCAAACTTAAAAACAAATATTCTATGGGATACTTTTTAGACCAAAAAAAAAAAAAAACCTAAAATAAATAAAAAGAAAAAAAAGAAAGCTTCTGGGTTTTGCATCAAGGTGTCACAATGTCCTCAGTAGGATGTGCCTCGCTCTGGCTGATGTTCAGTAAAACTACGAAGGTAATTTCCTAATAAAGCTGTACAAATTATTCCTGAGACTATATATTAAGTGTCATCATACAGTACCAATTATTGACTTTGTTTCATTGATTACTGCTTTTCATAGTATTTTTAAGACATCATTACTCTACACCAGTTACTTGCAGAAGAATTTTCCACAGTCCCCCTGTACTCAAATTATGCCTGAGGTATTTATTCAAATGTTCTTTTCCATTTATAAAAGTTATGATTTATTGAACTATGCTTGAGACGGTCACAAAGCATTAAACTGTGAATGTTATTGATTAATGATTAATTGATTATACATGTTAATTGACAATTTCCCCCCCATCATATTAAAGAGTGTATTTTTTTAATATTTCTTTTACGATTGGTAAAAAATAAAAATAAAAAAATAAAATAAAAAAGAGAAATTTACAAGAACTAGCACCTGACCCCAATTTTATGAAATTAATATAAATAAAAAAAGTTTTGAAACTAATATTCCTTGCTATAAACTCTAAAAAGTTTTGCAAAGAACTTGTAAACATTCCTCACCATTTGATCATTTTTCCTACAAAGATAAATACTCACTCGGATGTGTTGGGAAAGAGCCCGTCGAAACCGCAGAACGGTAACTCATCACTGCGGGTGTTTTCATTAATCTCGGGAATGTGAGGCGTGATGTGGCTCATTCCTGTATAATCAAAGCTTTTGATCCAATAACCAGAGTCTGTTTTCTCCAAAGAGCCATTCAAAGCATGACAAGTGCGTGTGAAGTGCTGAAAAGCAAGTGAGGAATGACTTTCACTTACAAAGTAAAAAAATATACAGTAACAATCATCATTACTACCATACTGTCCAGCAACATGGTGCAACAAACAGGACAAATCCAAAACTACACCATACACAAATAGTGCAACTAGTGAAATATTAACAACAACAAAAAAAAAAAACTAGGAACATTTCCTGGAATAACAGTAAAGTAGAGGCTCAATGGTGAATTACAATTACGCTACAAAACAATGAAATTTCAGAGTCCCGTGGGAGTGGAGGGGGTGTGGCTCAGCCTTGCTGTTGAGCAAAAGCCTTCTCTGTACAGCTGACTCATACTCAGATAATCAGAACTCAGAAAATAATCTCTTGCGTGAACTCCAATAAGAAAAAGTGATTTGATTGAATAATTTCATTAACTGCACAGGTGTACAAGTGTTAGTTTATAACCGACAATGTGACGCATAGTCCCAGACATACTGCACACATATCACTGATCATTACTCACTCAATCTTTCATCTAGGAAGCCCTTAATATCTCAGTTTATCATTACGCTGAGTGTATGGAGTCCAAATCCATTACCAAGAAGCAAGAAGTTTTACCTTTCATCATGTATTCCTGTATTAGTGTAGGGGCAGACCCTAGTACGTCATGTGACACTTCTTCGTAAAGAAGACATTCGAACTGCACATGATTGTCAGCATGTAAAGAAAATGATATTGTCTCATTTAACATTTTGAAAGAACTCGCCTGCACTTCGACTCTTTTGGGCCGCGGACTCGCTGGATCACCTGAATATGGAAAATAAACTCCACAGGAAACTCGCACAAACATCAGAACAAAAACTGCACATAAAGCAGCTAATGCATGCTTAGTGCTGCTTGCCAGGTACAGGAGATGAATCTGTGATTAGAAAAAAAAGATTGAATTAAGAAATTTATTACAAAAATACAGTTATTTGGAAACTATTTTTACCAAGTATGTGGAGTCACTTACCAAATAAGAGGAGAGTAAGAAAGTTGTTACAGCGATCAGTAATGCAATCACAAAGTCAGGGGGGATATCATTGCCATTGCTTCCCATAATGGGGGTGAAAACCTCAAACACGATCCAAATGAGGTGCAACAGGTGAATGCAGGGGAGAAACAACCCCAATAGGTAGAAGAGGATGTAGGTCACACCTACGCACGCACACAAAATATCATTCTAAACAATTTGTTGTATACAGAACTCCAGAGATACAGGATCAAATATTAAACCATAAGGCCAAAGGGGCCACTTGACCATCACATACATATGTGCATTTTGAACATCGCATTCAAGATATACTGAATCATCCAATTATATAAAGTGAACATGACTGTGTGTGTAATTATGCATCAATTGAACCAGGAACTACCACTTAATTTGTCTATTAGTGTTACTCACACCTTTCTGAGCAAAGTGTCTGCAGAGCAGCAGCTTGGTGGCTAAAGGGAAAAACACCATCAGCATGGGAATATATGTTGAGCACAGACCACACCGATTAAGCAAAAGAAGGGTACAACACCACAATAGCAGACTGACGTCGAAAAACAGGTCACTGAACTTCAACCTCTGCTTATTCTGAGAGGGGAACAGATATGAACAAAGAAATATTTTAGTACAAGTTTGTATTATTTCCCATAGATTAAAGTAAGAGACGAATGAATAAAGGCAGAGGAAGAAGGAAGTAAAAATAAAAAAGGAAAACAAACTTGGGCATGTTGTAAACAGTCTTATGCAAAAGTTTGGGCACCCCTTGATAAATAACAGATTTTGGTGATTATTATTATTATTTAATTTTTTTAAAGATGTTAACACAGTCTGTCTTAAAAATGGAAAAAATACACAATATTTTCACCAAACATGGATGCATAGTTACTTCGTATGTCATAAATTTAACAAAAATTAAAAATAAAAACATTATTATGGCACTGTGCAGAAATTTGGGCATCATAAGAGTTCCAGAGTCTCAGATTCTTTTTACAAGGTTTCAGACCTTATTCAGCTCGTTAGACTGATGCATGGCAACAGCTGTTATTGGTAAATGCCAATTTCAAAGCTTTACAAATACTTTGACTCTTCAAACCTTGTGCACACACTTGCAGACACTCAACAACCATGGGTTCCTCTAAGCAGCTGTGTAAGACTCTGAAAATGAAAGTTGTGAAGAACAACTGACAATGATCCTAAACATACCTCGAAATCCACTATGGAATACCTTGAGAGACGCTAGCTGAAGGTTTTGGAACGGCCATCACTGTCCCCTGATTTAAACATCATTGAAAATTTGTGGGTAGATCTTAAAAGAGCTGTGCATGCAAGACAACCAAAGAATATTACAGAACTAGAAGCTTTTTTTCAAAGAAGAATGGGAGAAAATCCCAAGTACAAAAACTGAAAGACTTTTAGCTGCGTATAAAAAGCGTTTGCAAGCTGATATATCTGCCGGAGGAGAGTACAGATTATGTAGGATGCCCAAACTTTTGCACAGTGCCACAATAATGTTTGTATTTTTTTATCTTTGTTCAATTTATGACATAAAAAGTAACTATGCACCAGTGTTTGCTGAAAATATTGTGCATTTTTTCCATTCCACGAGAGACTGTACTAACATCTTTTCAATTAAAAAAAATCACCAATATCTGTTATTTATCAAGAGATGCCTAAATTGTATGTCTTACTCTGCAGAAAAGCATGTGGATCAGAAGTATTGTTCCAGCTGCAAAAGATCCATACAAGCAGATGGAGGCGTAAAAGTGATTAAACCAGAACATGGAGCGTCCCATCCGCGTGACCACCCGCGCCACACCCAGGACTGTGACTGCGACTGCCATGACACAGCTGAGCACGAACAGAAACAAGCCGTTCAGTAGTTCCGACACGCGCGGGCCACCTGCTAACCACAACAACAAAAAGGCACTTCAGCAGCTTCCATTAAGAGTTAACGTGCTAACAATGGGCCTCATTTATCAATCTTTCTGTATGGTAAATGATATCAATTATTCTACCGGAGTTGTATGGTAGAATACTTGACTTTCATATGCCAAACTGGACTAAAATAAAAAATCTTACTTGTGATAACCCACTTATTTATCTTAATATACATTTTTTGCTCTTAATGTAGTCATGTATAGTCAACAATATAAAATGCTCAAGCTGTATTACTACACTTTTATTACATATTGCAGTGCAACTCGTTATGTTTATGCATTTAAACTTGCAGCAAAGATAATGAGCGTAAAAAAAACTGCAGTGACTCATGTCCAGTTATACAAGTTCAATCATATCATATCATATTTGATAGTTCACATCGCTGAATCTCCTAATACATAAATTTGCAACACTTGTATGATAGTTTTTTTATTCTGTATTTAAACTGAATTTTGAATGCCTAATTAAACGTTTGACTGCTACTGTAAGCCATTCAGAAATATAATTATACGTAGACGCCGTATCTCATAAAACCTAATGCTCTTGATTTATAAATCAGTGTTAAAGAATGTCCAATTTTCTTTGTTTATCTTGTGGTTAGTGTAACTGAACAATATCACTAGCTCCTAGCGAACTTAAAAATTGACTTTCACAGACTGTCCTAAAACATTTGTTGTGGGTGTGAGCATACGTACACACATTTCTAGGCCATAGATATTTCTTAGCAAGATAGATAAAGCCTGCAACGGCAACCGCGTAGTTGATGATGGAACCAATATGTGCTGGATAAACCACCATCATTAGACCCAAGACATCGAAAAACACCATGCTACCATTGCGATATTCTGAAGGGTCAGCCAACGTTTCCATGGTGACCAGATGCTTCAGAAGTGCCAGGATATTGTCACCTGGTGACAAATACAGACATACACATCAAATTCAAAACACATAAGAAAAAATAACAACAATACTTTCAAGTTAAATTTGCGTCTACTGTATGGAAAAATACCTCAGAATACTATGGAATAATTAGGACATGCTAATGACATGTTATTTCTATTCATTTCCATGCTTAACCACAATGCATATAAAAATAAACACAATAAGATTATTGCATTACAAACATTTGGGTAAGTAGGTGAAAATACAAATTTCCGTATTTGGACATCCTACTGCAGTCAAACAAACTCCAATCTATACATGTGGAATAACTAACCACACAATATGTACAACACATTATGTAGGATACCTGGTTTGGCTAATTTAATATGTGCAACAGGCCAGTTCAAGTGTTAAAATGATTCCTCAGGCTCCCAGAAACACAATTTGAGGTCGTGGCATCAGCTTATTTTATTTTATTATTTATTATTTCTTATTTTACATAACACTGCCTCCAATGGCTTGTACAGTGTACAATAATGGTAGTTCCATCATTTCTTCTCCTGATGCACTTATCACTGGAATAGAGACAGTCTGAACTCATCAGACCACTTTTTCCACTGCTCCAAAATCCAACCCTTATGCTCCTTAGAAAAGTTAAGCTTTCAAATGCATCAAATAAAAGTGAAGTACATACGCAAACATTTTCAAAGTGGTTTGCATTTTGAATGCAATTGCCCAAACCCTTCGTAGATTAATTTGTGTCTTTAACTTTCTTCCACTGCAAAAAAAGAAAAAAAGAAAAACAGTAGAGGTTTGTATTGGTGTGTATGCACCTGCTCTCTGAATGGAGTCTGTGGGAATGCGATCTGGAGTGTCGTACTTGGTGTGGTAGAGAGAACCATTCTCAATAAAGGCCAGGTCAATACCTGCAGGGAAATATTAATGCAAAATAATATGTACATATTATTCATTAGACATGTGCTCTATGAACATAATTGTAAAATCATTAAGTCAAAATGTAAATGTATATTTTTGAATGTAAATGTCTCTTGATCTACCTGTGGACATATGCGTCTACTTCTACCTATCGAGCTGTCTACTTATTAATCTGTCTATTCAGTATATATGAAGTCTAGCTGCATGTATGTGTGTACATATACCAGGAATGTTGCCAAAGTTTGTGAAGATACGAAAGTCAGTATATGAGGAAATAATTCCGCTCTGGAAAATTTCCTGCCCCATGACTGAGGCAAAAGGGTGTTTAACAGCATCAGCATATGCTTGAACCAGCCACGGGTTTTCTGGACCTGAACACAAACAGGATATTATAGGACATGGGATATAGAATAGTTCAGGACAGATTTTCATTTCATATTTTTCGGAGAAAAATAAAATGTCACAATGTTTTATTAACAAATGAGCATTAATTGAAATGAAACGGATTACTTCGGGGACAGTTAAGTGAATAAAAGATCATGTGTGTATGTACCTGTCTGAAACACCAGCTCCTTTTCCACCGACGCCACAAGCCTCCAGATTTACAAATGCTCTGATCTGCTTCACCAGCTCATGTTGAGTGACGAAGCCATGACTTGCCTGTTACAACCAGATGTACAGGAAAAATATAATAAAATATCTCAAGCGAGGTCTTGACATATGAGCAGTATTGTGGGTAATCATCTCCCATGCTTGGTCTCAGTGCATCACTCGCACAGTCAACATTCGTGCGCACATATAATAATAAATAAATTAGAATATAAAAAAGTTATAATCGGTTTCAATAATTCAACTAAAAAAGTGAAAATTCTAAAACAGATTCACTGCACACAGACTGATATACAGTATTTCAAGTGTATATTTCTTTTCATTTTGATGATCACAACCCACAGGTAATAAAAACCCAAAATTCAGTGTCTAAGGAAAATTTTAATATTGTGAAAAAGTTTGATACTGAAATATCATGGTGTGACACTCTAATCAGCTAATTAACTCAAAACACCTGGTTTCCTCAGTGGAACCTCAGACTGAGAGTAAGACGGTTTACGAGTGTTCCACAAGACAAACAAAGATTTTTACTTGAAAAACTAGCAAGTCTTGGTATACGAGTGCCAAGTATGATGTATCACGCATCCACTCTTTTTTTGACACCGACCATCGCATGATCACAACTGAGCCAATTATTTTTTTCTCTCTCTTGCACTGCAGGAATTGTGGGTAATCGTTTCCCCTGCTGGGTCTCAGTGCTCGTCTCTTACTGATATAATCTTACTGATATATCTCCCCCCCAAGGGTAAAATGCTGGTTCATTTGTTTGTTTGTTTTTTTACTTTACAGCAGTAATTCCATTAGTGTGCGCTCACACGAGTGTCATTAGAGAGATTTCTTTTTTTTCCCGTTGTGTGTGTGTTTGTTGTGAAACTTAAAAAGCTTGGTGGGGGGAGGGAGGAGGAGTTTTACTGTATAAGAGGCGAGGGAAGGGGCTAATTCCACACACACACACACACACACACAAATACACGGCGCCTACGCGCACAAACGGAAACACTTATCTGTCGCGATTTATTTTTACTTGGGTAAAAGGTTAATTTGTTTTATTTTTACTTCATATATTGTATTAATTATGTTTATGTACGAATAATTTGAGTTTTCATTATTCCTTACGGAAAATTTTGATTTGGTTTACAAGTGTTTTGGAATACGAGCCCACTTGAAATTTCCTGCCCCATGACTGAGGCAAAAGGATGAATTATGCTCGTAATCCAAAATTCCAAATGTATTGTTATTTGGAGTGTATATTTAAATGAAAAAGCAATATTTGCAAAGCTTTAATAACGCAAATAAAACAAAATGCAAATAATGTGCTAATGATTTGGCAAATCAGTATTTGGTGAAATAACGATTTACAATTACAGCTTTCTTGCGTTTCGGCATGCTCTCCACCAGGTTTTCACATTGCTGTTGGGTAACTTTATGGTTTGTGACCATCCATCTTTCTCTTGATGACATTCCAGAAGTTTTCTGGAGTAAATCGCGGAAATACAGTATATAGCTCTATCTATCTATCTATCTATCTATCTATCTATCTATCTAGATAACCCTTCTGTCTCCACTTGCAGTTCAATACTTCTTTAATTTTCCAACCATCTCGCTTTCTGTTAGTCTCACCAGAAGGTGGGTCTCCTCAGCACCGTTAAACAAAAAGATGACACCATGATTTAATGGAATAGAAAGCTTGGATATTGAGTCCAACACTTCCAGCATCACGGCACAGCTTACAGCATCATCACTTGCTCCTGTTACATATGTACACACACACACACACACAGAATAATACATAAGAAGGCAATACGTCACTTACAGTACTTTTAAAAGTTAAAAAAATTTCTATTAAATGTGTTATACTGGAATGCTTCTTAAGCATACTGGAGGTACATTCTGTCGTGTATACACTAGCAGGGTTTTAGCTTGATAATACACTTAGACCCTGACCTATCTGTACCTGTATGACATTATGTTCAGTGATGGTGACAACAAAGTATGTTAAAATACTTTAACTTTTTCTTTATTTACTTTATTTCTGTGTTAAATACTGTAAAAGCTGTAAAAATTTACATGTAAATGTAATGAGTCCATTAGCATCTCTTAATGGTTAATGGTAGTTTTAAAGTGTATGTTTTCCTCCGCTAAAACAAATGAGGTTGTGGTGTAATGGCATACTTTTGTTTCTGAACCCTGGTCCCACTTAAGCCCCATTTAAACTGCAGGTCTCGATGCCCAAATCTGACTTGTTGCCTATATCTGTTTACACGTTCTTTCAACTATGACCCATACTTCGAGCCGATTCAAGTGTTTACACTTGCCATACCGTTTGAAACATCACGCATACTTAAAGGGAGGTTCTTGCACTACACACTAGCCAAGATGAACGAAGGTGAAATATGCTTGATGCTAGCTCTGCCATATATGCAAAGTTCGCGAAACGGAGAAGGAGGAAAAGGGCATCATTGCAGCCTGCGCATATGATTCATTTATTGTGTCCTCAACCATTCAGAGGAATGTCTGGGTGCGAGACGTGTCGGGGTCGCTCTCTGGTGGGTTGCAACAGGTGCGGGCTACCGCACACTGGCGCATCTGTTTGGGATGAGCAGCGCCTCGGTGTGCCTGATTACGTCATTAAACCGCAAAGTCGTCGTAGTTTTAATGACGTACAGAACGCAATGCCTCAGAAAATCCGATCTGTCTGTTTACACGACAATCACATTAGCACATATCTGATTTATATGCGTTTTTTTTCCTGTTTATACGGACATAGAAAATATCCGATATGTGTCACATAGGAGCAAAAAATCGGAATTGGGTCACATTTAACTGACAGTGTAAACGTAGCTTTAGTATCAGTGTGGCGCTATGAACAAAGTAGTTGATGGGTATTCACTAATATTTGCTGTGAAGTAATTAGACTTCAAATTTCAGATTTACTGCTTACTCCTACAATACAAGACTGAAACATGGCCACGGTGTTTACCTGGACTACCGGGCACACTGTCAAAATGGCAGTTAGCCAGTACAAAGTGTTCAGCTCCACCTCTGGGTTCGAGCCGGACCACAACATTAGTGATTTGATCGTAGCAGTTTGTGAAATTGCCCAAGAATTCATCTGTAAACGAGCCGCTGTGTTTGCGCGTCTCCACCGTGATGGTGTTGGGCCCGTCTACGCTCTCGCTTCGCACCCAATCCAACTGCTTCAACAGGAAGTTCACAGTCAAGATTTCATTCTCAGCACTACCCACGGGTAGCCCCACGGGTGATGCGCTCCAGGTACTTCCTGTTACACACAAATGTGAAATAGGAAACAATTTGTCTGTCATCACACAATATGCGTTTTTACATGTTTTATAGTATAAAATACTAATGCTGGTTCAATGAGATCATTTTCATTATTTATCAGAATTGTGATAAAGATCAAAGATAAAGTGCTCACGAATGCTACACTCTAACGGGCTCACTCACTGTCCCGGTACAAATACCCTCTTAATATGCACTACGTAATAAAGCATTCAGGAGCTTAGTGTTGGAAGAGGGTAAACTCGTACACAGAAAAAAATGACCTCTTGAGGATCATTACTTAACCAGTGCAATATTAAAAAAGGAACAAAGTTCAGACTAGAGATTTAGGTTGATAACGTCAGGGGGAAATATGAGAGAGGCATCCAGCGTAAAACCTGTGCCAAGCTTAACAATATATACTGTATGTATACACACATCGACGATATTGCCAAAAGTATTCAAATTATTAATCCATAGGGTTTAATATAATGTTGGCCCACTTGGTAGCTATAACAGCTTCACCTCTCCTGGAAAAGCTGTCCGTAAGGTTTAGGTGTGTGTTTATGGGAATTTTTTTTTCATAACTCCAGAAGCGCATTTGTGAGGTCAGACACTGATGTTGGACGAGAAGGATCGGCTCACAGTCTCTGCTCTAATTCATGTTCCATCCGGTTGAGGCCAGGACTCTGTGCAGGCCAGTCAAGTTCTCTCACACCAAACTTGACCCAATGTGATACCAAACACACTTATCCTTGTCTTTATGGACCATGCTTTGTGCTCCTGTACGCAGTCATGTTGGAACAGGAAGGGTCCAGGTGACTGTTCCCACAAAGTTGGGAGCATGAAGTTGTCCAAACTGTCCTGGTATGCTGAAGCATGAGAGTTCCTTTCACTGAAAGTAAGGAGTCAAGCCCAACTCATGAAAAACAACCTCACACGTGCACAAAGCAATATATACAGTGTACAGTAGATCTACTGCCATGGTCTTGGAAAATATTTTGAGGAAGTGCTCAGTGGCTACAGACAACTCTGTAGGCAATTAAGCAAGAGACTTTTTTAAAACTGCACGAGCAAACTTAAACAAGCTGGGATAAAGTCAGTATTAGAGTAAACATGGTCATGTGTAACGCGCTTGAAACGTAAGAGAATGAAAAAGGAGGAACATGTGGTGACAGAGCGAGCTCGTGACTTTGGGCTGATACGCTGGGCTGTCCCCTAGAGGTCCAGCTTCAGTCTTCTACTGTCCTACCTTGCCCTGGTGGCGTTGAACTCGCCGGTGGACTTTCCTATAACGAGCTGCTTCATACACACATACACGGAAGCCCAGAGCGTGCATATAAACACAAGCACGAGCGCGCACGCGACTCGTTCGCTTAACATGCGCGTGCCTTGGTGATATTTCTTCTCCAGCTCAAAGTCGCAGCTCTCATGGCGCTTTGCAGTGCCGCTGTTTTCAACACACACGTTATTTAATGAGGATTTTCGCATCCGGACGACGGTGTCACCTTCCATTTTAAAGTTCCTACTGAACTAATCGGGTCCGCCCCCGAGAAAGTTTGGACTTCCGGCATCACGTGACGTCACCGCGACCGGTTATGTTTAAGACTACAGAGCTCTTTCATTACTATTTTGTGCTATTGAGTTATTTTGTTTATAGATTTTTTTTTCTTTTTTTTCACCTTTTTTAGTTAGTTATTTGTCTGTTTATTAGTTGGTTTACTCTGTTTACTGTTATCACTTATTTGTATATTTTTGTTAAGTTTGCTTATATTGTATAACTTTTATTTAACTGTGTATAATTATTTGTATAATTCAATCTTTTATTTCTTTCATATTGTACATATTTTTGTGATTTAATAAAAAAGAAAGAAAAAATACAGAATTCTTTCTAACTGTTTTTCGATGGAGTGCGATATATATACTGTATATTTTTTTATACATTGGAGGACTCGAAGCCATGTTCTGTCTATATGTCAAATTTTGTCACAGCATCACAAAGAGACTTAATTTAATTAATTAAATGAAACTTTTGCAGTATTTAGATATCTGCCTGAAGTTAACCTGCACCAACTTTTTTAAATGCACAAACTTTTTAAAATCCTCTTTTATCCTTTAATTTTAATAAGATGAAATTACAGTATATTTACAGTCTTGCTGTGAACTAGGTATATTTTGTACAAATTTCCTAATTTGTAGCCACCAATCCAGTGGAAACCAATACCATATACCATATAATGTTGTCACACTAAACTAAATTTTGTGAAATTAGTTTTCAAAAATTAAAGGGTTCATCTTTGTTGCAGTCAGACATATATTTGGGATTCAACCTGAAATATTAGTGTCACTCATTAAATGAACCATCTCCCGTCCCCACAGCACACCATCTGATCCGCACAACTTGACACAGGTTTTATGCCGGATGCCCTTCCTGATGGGACCCTCCATATATGCAGAGGCAGCCAAAAAATGTATACACACTTCAGGGGAAAAAAGTGCAAAAGTGCAAAGGTGCTGTGGTGCCTTTTTATTGTGGCTAGCACTGACTTCTTTTGGTGATTTGTGCTAAGTGGGACATTTGGGGGCCCTCTGCCCAGGCTTGGAACTGGCCTCACGCCATGATTTAAAACCACACAAACCAGTGATAAAAAGAAAAGGAAAAATTAATTACTTAATCAAAGTGGAATTTTTATTACTAAATCAAAGTGAAATTATTTTTCTTTCTCAGAAAGATATTCGATAATTATGAACATCACCAGAGTGGTAACTGAAGTAGCAATGTAACATTGCAGTATCACAGCAGAAGTGGATTACACCCTAAAAGTTTTTAGGGTACAGGTACATTTCCTGTCTGGGGAAACAGAAGTTGGACACAAATAAGATGAAAACCTATGGAGTAAGCAACTTCATAATAAATGTAATAAATGGTAATTTAATTTAAATCTGTATTTAAGTAAACAATGATGTAACTGTCACACTGAGAAAAAAATATTAAATGTTAAACCGTGCTGGTGTTACTTTTTATTTCTGATCATTTGAAACATTTAATGGTGTTTTGAAATTTGATAAGACCTGAAACTGTAAATTATATATACAGTTCATGCAATGTGGGCAGGGGAGCGCCGATAATCCTTTCAGCTCTCTGAACCGTCCTTTGTAGTCTTCTGATGTCTGATTTTGTAGCTGAGTAGGACTGACTGTTAATGAAGTTAACGGAAGAGATTCGATGACGACTGAGTAGAACTGTGTGATCAGGTCCTGTGGCAGATTGAACTTCCTCAGCTGACGAGGGAAAAAGCAACCTCTACTGGGCCTTTTTAACAAAGGAGTCAATGCGATGGTCCCACTTCAGTTCCTGAGAGATGGTGGTGCCCAGGAACCAGAATGACTCCACTGCTGTCACGGTGCTGTTAATGATGGTGATTGGAGGACGTGCAGTTGGGTTTCTCATGAAGTCCACAATTATTTCCAGTTTTGAGCTTAATAAATTCTTTTCTCACATCACAATATTGTGCATCACATTTTCTAATAATCACAAGTATGTGAACCTTATACTTGGATGTTTTAATAATTTTTTCCTCCATTTCATCCCATATTATTCACACACAGTAAACACTATGAAATGTCTTTTTTTTTCTCTAAATGATGAGCCGGAAACATGAAAGCTGTTTCCTCTTTAATAAAATTTTCTATACTAATATATAATGTAACAGTATAAAATCTTATTGTCATATCTTCACTTTAGACATGTACAGGCCTAGAGCAAAAAAGTTTTGAAACAAATCTAAAATTTTACCTGTACATCTAACTGTAACTTTTAATGTTTATTTATTTATTTATTTATTTTTATATTTTGTCTAATTGTCTTGGTCGATGTTAAAATAATAGGAGTGTAAACGTTTTATGCCTTAGAGTCATCAGGCTACTTTTATGAACAAAAAGAGGTATTTAAAGTGTGTGTGTGTGTGTGTGTGTGTGTGTGTTTCATGCCTATTACTTCAGGGGCTTAAGAATGCACAACCCGTGATGGTCATAAGAGCTGGTTAAGGAAAGTATGTGTGTGAGAAAGTGAAATAAGGAGAGAACCAGCAACAGAGTGTGTGTGAGACAGAGACAGAGAGAGAGAGAGAGAGAGAGAGAGAAAGGAAAGAACTGGACTGCATTCATTGTTTCCTTCTCTGCCTAAGTGTGTGTCTGTAATCAAATTATCCAATTCAGGTAAGATTTCACAGTAATATCATCTTCATTGTGGTGTGTTTATTTAATTCGCACAGTCAATTCATCTGATATTCATTGGTATTAATTACTTAAAACCCTAGAGGCTGTGTGTTATTGTGTATTTTGTTTTTTGTTTTTCATAAATGACAGAATGGTTGATCTATTTATTTATTATAACTAGGAGCCATGCCTCGTGGGGACTTCACTGTTCATTTCGCAAGCAGAGGACGGGGCAACTTCATCAGAGCAGAAGAGTAACGCTATTTTTTTATCTCATATACGACTGGTGTTTAATATGAATATTTAGGAATTTAGAATGAAGTTTCATTTTTAGCCCTATTGTTCAGTTAAGGGCTCAGTGTTGTTCTCTTCTAATACACCAGTTTTATCCTCATTACTGCAGTTCAAGTACTAAAATGTACAAATCAGACTTGTATTATGAGAAACTAATGTAATTTGAGTTCTAAATGGTGCACAGATAGATGTGAAATTGTGTTACAGGGCTGCTGGCATTGCTTTCCTGGCGATTGTCCTTACGGCTTTGTTCATTCTGGGCTGTTGGTACTACCGCAAACGCAATGGGTACAGACTGATTCAGGTGAATAACATTTTTCCTTTACTCAGATTTTTGCACTTGAATATAACCTGCAATTTATTGGCATAACGCTATGTAACGTTTACTACATGTTTAACCCTTTTTAATTTGTTGAAATGTAATAAGATAAACGAATTATAGGAAGAAGAAGAAATAAACAGCTTACAATGTTAAATACCACAATGCCTTCGGTATTAACTTTCCTGAATCCGACAATTTAAAGCATGAACTTCTTATCTTTTATTAAGAATTTTCTTCAGAAAATATCCTCACATCATGCTTCAAAATAACAGTGTTAATCAGCTTATATTAGCTCTATAAGTGATACCGATAGAAACAAAACAACATTAAACTTTTAAAAACTCAACAGAACTGTGGTATAAAAATCACAATAACTTTTCAGTGTGAAAACTAGTTTTATCATTGATTGGTGGTAATGTCAAGAAATAATCTAGTGGAACAAAGTAACCGACTAAACTAAAGTAAATGGGATTATTATTAACTAACTACAATTTTTTTTACTTGTACTTGACAACATTTGCAAACAAGCCATAATGGATTTGGTTCAGACTCATATTACTGTAGTGGAGGATGATTAAGTAATATCATTTATTTTTCTTTGAGAAGGGGAAAGACTAGAACTATAAAAACAAACAAACAAACAAACAAACAAATAAATAAATACATTATATTATTGTTGCTATTGCTGCAGTGTAAAATATTATTTACATTTGAATATAATCACTACTGTATAAGTCTGTCAAGAAAAGATTATGTGAAACCTGTTGTTTCTTGGTTACAGTGCTAAATGCTCTTTTTAATGAAACTCACAGTTAGAAATAAGTCCTAGAGTGTTGAACATTAATATTTGGGTGCCAGAATTTAACTTTATGCAAATGACTTACTATCCAACCAGGAAAAGAAGAAAGGAAGGAATAGCCTTTTTTTTTTAAGTTCACTTTTTGTCAGTCATGAAACAAACTTTAGTGAGATATTGTCACTATAAAAGACTGAAAAGTTATAATAAAAAAAGATTTTCCTCAAAATGTGAACATTTTTGTTTATGCATATGTATAACCTGTGAAAGCTGATGTCTTCCTTCCCCCACCCCCCAAATCTTGAAAAAACACCAAAAAATAAAACAGATTTTAGAACTCAGCTGACTGGAATTCTAAGGCTTGTGTTGGTCATGCTGAAGGTCATGTGATGTAAAAGAGTCTTTTTACTTCTCCCACAGAACTCCAGAGGCCCAAGTCTATCCTGGAGGGAACTTGGGAGATCGGGACAGTACAGTGAACTAGGGCCAGCAGGGGAGAATAAAATGGCCCTCAATCAATTTAACAACGTCCAATCTGTGGTAAGAAGCCCGATGATAAAAAACCAAGAGAAAAACTTGCCTCTTGAGGATTTTTCTAACTTACCCATGAATTTCTGTGTAATACCATCGTTGTCCAGAGTCATGTGACTTGCTCTGACAAAAAATGTTCAAAGCTGCCTCATGAGACAAACAGTTAGCACATCAATTCATGAATTTATGAAAGGGTGAGGATTTCTCATAATGATTCTCTGCAGGCATGTCACAGAGTAAAACTAGTGACTTTAAAGGTGAACAAAATTATTACTGGCCTTTGGGAAAAAAAGATTTTTTTTTTTTCACAGTCCCCTAATGCCCCGCCAGCCTATGAGAAGATCAGCACTGGATCATCACCACCACCTTACTCACCCTAAAGAAGAACAATTCAATCAATCATATTTGTTTTAACATTGTCGGATTTTGTCATTTGTAAATGACACACAGAAAGGAAGTAAAAAAAACTAATTCAACTTTCAAGAGAAGTTTGGTAATCTGTAAGGTAATCCACATGATTGGCTTTATGAAAATCTTAACTCTACACTGAAATTTGAGCTCTATGAAGTGTTAAATATATAATCTAAATGTCCTTAACATCAAAGGCAAAAGGACATATTTGATGAAACATCTTCACTTCTGTTTAGTGCACACAAAAACTTTACAATCCTGAAGTATTCAAACTAAACAAGATTTGAATGCCTATATTATGTTGTTTCTGGACTGAAAAACAGAAAAGTTTTTCCAAAGTTTGTTAGCCTTTTTTTTTTTCCACAAAAGGAAAATCTGTGCACAATAACTGCATTTCATTGGTTATGTACGTGTACTTTGCACAATAACAATAAAGTTAAAATCTTCATATTTAGCTTCCAATTAGGCAGCCTGTCTTGTTGTTATTTTTTAATCTAGTCTTAAGGAATAGTTCTCCAGGTGTTCTGAAGAACTTTTTTGGCTCTCAATTCCAGTTCAGTCCCTGTATCTGAGCAGTTTTAGAGAATTGCTTTTGTTAGTTTTTTTTACAAACATCCATGAAAAGGCTGAGATATTATTGTAACCAACACTTACTATGTCTAGCAAGCTCTCCATAAATCTGTTCAATTCACCCACCCCAATATTTCACTCAGATTTACCGTATAGTTAAGACATCCTGCAGAGATTACCTCGGGCAAACCAGCAGGGGTGCTATTTAACAGTGCTTCTCATTGCCTTTCATCAATCACACCGCATGCATTTCTATTACTTACAGTGCATTCTCCTAATACAATCCACAGATTTCCACTCAACCTCTTAAATGCTTCCCCCCCTCCCACTTGCATTTGAAACTGTATTGTCTCTCAAACAGCTGGTTTGAACTATATTAAAGCTATAATTAAAAAAAAGATACATGCTTCTGAACTTATTGCTGAATAAACGATAGGATCCTTGGTTATAAAGAAGAAATCACTGTATTTATTTCTGATATCTGATGCAAGTGATCCAATTTTGTTTAGTTCCACGGCAGGCAATTTATTAAATAACTCCAACCTCCTGCCTTCAATCATACAGCAGCACTTTAACCTGCAATGTTTCTTTTAACATCTCTAGGTGTTTAAGAGAAAAACCATCAAGTCAGCTTAAATTCAACTTCTTTATCAAATCTTTTACCATGGGCATGAAGTGCAAGAAGAATGCTAACAGAGTGCATATGAAAGAATAAAACAAATCATTCAATGAAGGTCAGTTGTTAAAAAAAAATGCTACAAAATATCCAAATCCTTCTAAAATTATCTTATGAAGTATAACTTGTGAAACTTGAAAAGCAACAGGAAAACACACAAAAAATAGGTTACTATATACAATACTGGCCATTCTAATTCAAATCTGAAAATACATGACAGCATATCCCATCATAGGCGTCTAATATACAAAGTCAAATATACAAAATAGTGCTTATTTCATAGATTTAAACCATTTGATAGAGAAAAGGGGGTGGTGGCAGGTGGAAGGAGGTAATCAAATTAATTATTAAATTAATTTAAAAATCACATTTTGAATAATTAGGTAATTCTGGTTTATCTGATGTTGCCTTTTTCTCTGAATCTAGAGGTGCATTAGAGGTGGTTAACCCCATTATCGGTTTATCAGTTGTAACCGGTAGATTCTGTAAAGCTGGGCATTTAAGTACATTCAAAATAGCACCATCAGGACTTAACAACAGTTTACTGGGTGTACAGGTGGTTTGCTCATCTGAGACTTGTGTTTGAGTCTTGCTTTTAACCAGTAGAGTATTGCTAGGGATTGTCATTCTAACATTTCTAGGTTGCACAGGTCTGACTGGTTGACAGGTCGCCATTAAAAGTGTGTTGATAGATGGAGATGCTGTTGCAACACACGTGGTTTGGCTACAAGTGATAGTGCTGCCAATCGGTGGCACTGTGGCCACGGGAAGCGTCTGCATCCTTGATACCGTACTACTCATGGGGGACATGGTAACCACTGGGGATGTCCAGGACATCGCAGTTTTTAGTGCTGTTGCAACTGCTTTCGGTGCAGGTCCTGTCTGTGAAAGGTCTGGAGTGTTGATGCTCTTTAAACATCTCTGTGACTGAGCAGAAACTGTAATGTTTTCTTTTGAGCAGCTGGTAACACTACATGAAGAAGCAGCAGAGTGTTCCTTCACTCCAGGGAGTAAAAACGTTGGAAGTCTTACAATGTGGGTCAAGCTTTGTTGCCCAGATGATTGGGTAGTACTTACTGGAGACAGTTGTACAGGAGGAGAAGAATTAACAGTGACTGTTGGGGACCTGACTACAGTTAAAAGATTATTAAGAGACACAGATTGTTCAGGCTTTGCTGAGATGGGTGCTGGTTGCCTGACTGATGAACCCTGTGAACTTGTACCGGGTGTTACCATGCTTAAACCTTGAACAACTGAAGCAGGGGGAGAAGTAGTCAAACTACCTGCCACCCTTGGGGCAGGATATCTAGGGTTTGTCCCCATTTGGCCTGTAGGATGCACAGTAGGACTTGAGATAAGAAGGACATGACTGCCCGGTGCAAGTCCTTGAGTTGGCACTACAAACCTTGTGTTGTTGATTAAGAGTTGAGTCCCAGGAGGAATTGGACCAGTAGTATTGATGACAACTTTTTCCTGAATTGTTGTGGTGCCAAGGATGGCATTTACAGGAGGTCTCGCCGTAGAAGCCATGACAGACCGAGTTCCAGTAGAAGGGTTGCCTGGCACAGGTTTTGCTGTTGTCGTGCTCAGTGCTAAAGATTGAGGCATCCTTGTCATTGTGCTAATGACAGGAAGTCTGATAGTGGTGAAAGGAGTACTAAAAGATGTACTATCCAAAGGTTTGTCCTGAATCACTCCCCTTGGCAAAGTAGTGCCTTTGTTAAACGCACTACCAACTACAGAACAGCCTATATTTGGAGCTGAGCTGCTAACTAATAGCTCTGATCTATTATTTAAGATGTCCGATACTGAGATAGCAGCTGACATAACATTAGACACAGTCTTTTGTTGTGCTGCTGACAGGAGTTCAGAGGAGGCCATATGTCCAGTGTCATAAGTGGAAAACTTAACACTTTTACCATCAACAGATCCAGTGACCTTGACCGGACCATTAATATTCAGAGATGCACAGCTACTTGCCCCGGAGTTGCTGTTCTGGACAAACATTTGCCCACTTGAAGGTGCAAGTACATTGGGCATCATCATAGGTAAAACCTTTGTGCCAATGTCTGTTTTTTTGGTTGTCACTGTAGTTTTGTCCAGTATTCTAGCTGTTAATCCAGTAACGTTGATGCCCTGGACTTCAGTCAGAGTACCAGCAGATGTGCTGCCGATGGCTCGTCCTAGGTTAGGTGTAACGTTCATGACTTCAGATGCTGATGACATAGTTGTGACAGCAGGACTAGACTCTGACTTTATTAACCCTTTAGCAACTGTGACCGTAGAGCAGGCGGAGCCAGACTGACTCATAAACTTGACGCTTGATCCTAGAGAAGCAGAAGAAGTAGAAGTAGTGGTGATACTGGATATCGATGCTGAGACATTTGTAGTGGATGTGACCACAAATAATTTCTGTAAGGCAGACTGCTCTGGATCAGTGTTAGTATCTTGTGATATGATTGGAGGAAGTCGAATTATATTTTTAGATGCAGTGGTCTGGACAGCCCACCCAGGTGAAGGGGCATTAGCACTGGTTTGGGAGTTGGCAGGAACTAGTGAGTTGATACCAATTAATATCTGGGTACTTTTTGCTGCATTGTCTGAAACAGACCCTACAGGCAAAGGCAGGTCATTGTTAAAGGGTACTGTACTACTTAATCTTTCCATCAGAGGTGACGAGCTAACCAGATTGGCACTTTTTAAAGGTGATTTTGCTGCTGAGTAAAATGAGATGTTGTTATCATTTAGAGAGGAAACAGGCAATAGCTTGGTAGTAGTAGTTTGAGCAGTGGACGTTGAGACAGTCGATGCCTTGGACACCAGGAAAGCTGGAAACTTGGGGGAGAAAGTGAAAACCGGGCTGGAAGGTAAAACACTGGAACCACTGTTGTCTGAAGTCTGTACCTTCACCACTCCTGTGTTTCCCCCTCTGGTTGTGACGAGAATGGACTGCGAGTCTCTGATGCACACGGTCTTTAACTCTTGATTAAGATCACATTTGTTGGACTCCGTAGTGGCAAAAGTAGACGTAGTGGATCCTTTCAGGTTTGAACTTGGTTCAGCAGGTTTTTTACGGGCAGGTGAAACTCCACAAGACACTGATTTTTGCAAGCTAGGTGACACAGCAGATGAGTTCATTACAGTGCTAATAGTTTTTAACGGAGACACTTGCTGAACCGGTATCTTGTTTTCTGCCCCTGTGAACCCTGAAGTACTGGATAAGTGTGTAGCTGGCTTGGTTGTGGCAACAGCAGCAATACTAGATGGCTGCTGAGCTTTCTTTTCCTCAGTCTTTTGAATGAGTAAATTTGTGGGCAGAATAATAACCTGCTGCATTGCATTCTCACCTGATTTCTGATGAATGACTGGCTGGACTGAAAGTTTAACTGGTGTGATGTTATTCTTAACCAAACTCAAGCCTTCTGGACCCTTATATACAACCTGCATGGGCTTCTGTACAGATGATGCTGTGGAAGTTTGTGTTTGAATGGAAACAGGTGTTGGTTGTGGTTTAGGTCGACAGACTGCTGTGGTGTTGGTTGTGGATAAAGCTGCAGTAACGGCCTTGCTTAGACATTGTGAAGTTCGATCCAACACAGCTACCTGTGGATGACTTATTAGGGTCACTTTATTTCCAACACTCTTGGCCAGCAATGCCTGAATTGGGTTACAGCGCCTTGGAAACCCACACAGAGGTGCGGATACCACTGACATTGTTTCAGGCTTTAATGCGTTTCCTCCTGCTGTTGTTGTTTGGTCCCCGGATGTAACATTCTTTTCTGATTCAGGGGTAAAACGATCATCAGTGAAAATCTTTGCTTTTTTGCTAAGACTGAAGTCCTCATCCAGGCCACCACTCAGACGATGCTTTGAACTTCGAGTCAAAGGTCCAACATCACTCAAAGATGAGTTAACTTCTGGTCTGCTGACTATGTGTGTAAATAAATGGTTTCCAATGTGATTTTCACAGTCTGGAAAAAAATAACAATAATAAATTATTCACTTATTTAAATACACATCTCATTACCATTTTGATAAATTACTTGAAAAATTAATTACACATTGAATAGGTTAAGCCAAAAAACAATGACGGATAGTTAAAATGCACATACTAGGACTAGGGAGAAACTAAAAACCTTTGAAAAGTAATTAAAAGGAGAATAATCTCTGCCTTATTGTGACAAAAGAAAAACTCTTGCAAAAAAAAAAAAAAAAAAAAACAGGTTTAAAATTCATTACCTGATGTTTCAGGGCCTCCCTTCAAAAGCCTTTCAGTTTTGTCCTCATCCTTCAATTCTCTGCTAATCTCTGTGGAAGAAGAGCCTTCTTTGTATGCGTCTCCATCTGCATCGAATGCTACCCACTCCTCTCGGACAAAGTTTTCATATTCAGGATGCTTTTTAAAGTCATCGCTTTCCTTTTTCAATCGAGCCCTGACGAGAGAAATAACCGAGCCTGGTTTCATGCTAATGGCTGGCTAAATAAATCATAAAATCTTAACAGCAAATGTTGCCCAGCTACAAATCAATGTAATGCATTTGATTACCTGTTCCTGTGAAAGGCCTTGAGTAACTTGGGTTCCCATGGCAACAGCTCATTCAGCAGTCTTATAAGAGTAATGTGAAGCTCCTTCACTGCTTCTCGCTTAATGTACCACCGTTCCTGAAATGTAGAAAAAAAAGGAAAACTTGTTAACGAAGGCTAACGGGGTACTTTCTTTCTATAGAGGCCAATTCTATTGGCATTAAGAATTAATAAGTGTGAATAATATCAAAGGTCAGTTATTCTGTGTGTGCTTGTTTGTGAAAATTCCCCCTCTTACTAACACATCTCTTTTTGGTGCTTTCCAACTCGTCTAGCTCATCCTCTGTTTTACTGATGAGATCCCGCAGTTCATCCAAACTTGTGCAGACCAGCTTTAAGGGGGTTAAAAATAACAGCATTAATAACAGTTGCAGGTCAATGATTGAACAAAATTAGTACAGATAAAACACATCTGGTTTTGATATTTAGGTTGGACAGTCAAAAGACTCAGATCAACTTGTGAGCTCACAGTGCAGCTATATTTATATTCTAAACAAGACATAGGAATCTAGACCTACAAATTTAGCTAATGCAGGAATAATCATGTTTTACCTTAAATGATGGCTCTGCTGGCAGCTGCAATGATTGATCCTTATTTTTTTCTTGTGTTTTCTTGGGAACAAACTTTCTTCCTGTTTATAAAGAATTAAACATCAGAGCACCAATTGCATCACACATATTTGACAGCCCTGGTTGTTATGCTAAAAAAAACATTAGAACAGTTTTTCCCAGTATCAGTACAGACAAACAGTATTTACTTTTTTTTTTCGGTGTGATAAATGTGTTTCATGGCAATATTATTTATATGCCTTGATTAAATAACAAAAATCTGTGAGGTCAAAAAGCACAATGCTTACTGGCTAACATACACCTAAAATGCACAAGGTGCATCACATGCACGAATTGTTCAGATGAGGGAAAAACTACCCTGATTTTATTTCATGTCTTTCCTCATCCCACTGTAATTAAGTTCGAGTTGCTCAAGGTCATTTGTCAGTTCTGCTTATGAATCACTTTTAGACAAGTGTGATTAGTCAGCTTCAGTAGAAACCATGTGTATGCAAACTAATCATGTATGTACAAAGGTTTTCAGTAACTACCACCAGATTTCTACTCTACTGTAAATTCTCGATTGTGTCAGAATGTTGGGCAATAATGTACTACAGGAGCCATATGAAACAAGGCTGTTCATGTCCGACACATATACCATAATGGTTCCTTTAACTTTTTACATTTTGTTGTAAGCATTGTCACTTGTGAATGTCCTGCTCTGTGCTGCCACCAAGTGAGTAAATGAGTAGCGCTCGTAGTGAATACTGAAACATCATGACACATAATTTGAGAAGCAAATTTATCTTGCCGGCACTTTGTATTGTGATAATCGAGACGATTTTCTGTCTCAGAATGCAGGTGTATTAAACATAACGTAATGTAAAACATGCTCACTGACTATAACTTAAACCTCTTATAACATACAGCACATATAATTAAAACAATTCAAAATCAATACTTTTGGCAATTGGAATGATTTCCATTATGCATTTATCGGGTACCTTTTCTAACAGGAAGTAGTCACCTAATAAAATTAAATACTAAACGCAAGTTTGAAACATTTGTGAAAAAATGGAATAGTCCAACATCACTGTTCCATCTCCCTCACCTAACTTCTGTTTCCTTCTCTTATCCTTCCTCTTCAAGTCAGCAGCACTTATGCACATGGGGCTTTTGGCCACTCTGGCCTGTCGGAGCTTTTTTAGACCGAGCTTGCCCGTCCCAGCTTTGACTCCCACCAATTTTTCCTTCTTTTTCTTTCTACTTTTTTTTCTGGACTGTATTTTCCCTGTTTCAGCATTTGACAGAGTGTTTTGTCGAAATATTACAGAAGCCGTCCGGTCTGATTCCGGTAAGAAACAAAGGCATGCATGAGACTCTGGATTTGCACCGGAATCCATGAAACATCTGGGGCAAGAATGTCTACTTTGGCGAGAGGATTCACTCTTTACTGTGGCACCGATTTCCGATGGCAGAGAAGCTTCTAAAGCATGTGTACTTAAAGAATTGGCAGGAAATTTGCCCATGTAGCAATTCATGCCAACCCTAAGGCAAGGTTCATAGTCTATATATTTCTTGTCTTCTTCTTTTAATTTAAGGCATTGCTTTACCTCCATTGGTTGGTCCTCTGTGATTTGAGGACTTGGTAACTCCTCTTTACAAAGGAACTCAAGTTTATCAGGTCGTTTCCAATCTAACTCGCTTTCTTCTGAGCCATCATCTCGGACACATGATTCCCAGTTACCTGCTTTCCCCTCGGGACAAGGGCTCAGGTTCTCCTCTGTCCTGTCCACTATTTCAGGCTCTAGTTTCTTCACCGAAAATGATGGCAAAGGAAATTCCAGTGGTAGACAAGGACTTTGGCGATATATACGGAGATCAGCACCACAGAAATGCGGGAAGTGTATGTATGTGTTCTCTTGACTGTCGTAGCCCAAGATGGACTCCCGACACTCGTGAATAGGCTGTCCAAGCACGGCATCCTGCACGTCCTTCTGAGTCTCATAGACATTGTCACAAAGGCCCTTAAGCAACCAAACACGTTGGTTAAACGGCAACAAATGGAATGGTTTCTCTTCTAATGGGCTTGTCTCTCCCAGGGTCCAGAAAAAACGGTGGCAAAGTCCTAGATGTTCGGCACAAGCCTCTTGGTCCTTGGCTCGACCTATAGACTGGTACCATCCCAAAACTTTCTGTCTCAACTCCACCTCCCAGCGACGATAAGGCAGTGCTGGACGCCTGTGCAGTGTCATTCTTCGATGAGGCGGACAAAGCAGGGAGGTCATGATCTTTGCCAAGAAAGAGCTACAGCGAGGCATTAGCAGGCAGCGTTCCAATTCGAAGAATACAATCTCTGGAAGGTTGAGGGCCTTTTGCGCCAGGCACAGGAAGTGACCGATAGCAGGGAGTTCCCACATGGTGCCGATGGGACATGGTTCAGCTAACAAGAGCAATGAGCGCTCCCATTCCTCCACTTCTTTGGCAGAAGCCTCCCCAGCCTCTTTCTTCTCAAGGTCTCGCAGCCTAAGTGTCAAGGAGCATGATAAAAACAAAACAAAAAAAAAAAAAAAAACAATATTAATCAATAGGAGCATGACAAAACTAAATCCTGGCATTACACAATGTTCTCAGAATAAAATTGTTCCCTGTACCAAAGACTTAAAGAGAAAAGTTCATGTTTTAAAAAGGAACAAGCATTATACATCAATAAACGAATTCACATTAACCATTGTACTGACTTACTTTTAATACTAAAGCTATTAAAAGCTGATCTTTTCGGCTTTGATACAAGGAGCAAATGCTTTTAGCTCGAGAGTTCTGACCATATTTAAAGAAAATAGGAAAACAGGAATGTGCAATGATTCAACTTAATTTTTTACGTACTTATACAGAATGTAAATTATTTTACAATTGTTGTATAATATTTTTTTTTATTACATAAACTTAGATAATAATTTTGTAAATATGGTACAGCAAATATGGATTTTGGAAATGTTCTTGTCTCCACAAAATGATTCCTTCCATTTCAATTCAATTGTATGCTGTTGTAGTACATGTGGGTCTAGTGGTGCTGTACTTCCTCAAAAGTCTAAAATTCTAATTTTAGACAAATTTCACAACAAATTCTAGAATCGGAAGTAGGAGACGCACCGTTCTAAGAACAGTTTAAAATCACAGGCCTGGTTCAATCTAATAAGCCCAGATTCTAACTGTTGCAGAACTGTCCCCCCCCCCAAAAAAAACTCTTCTCAGTTCTGTTAGACTAATTGCACTTAGTTATTGACCTAGTTAACCCAGTGAAAGTATCTATCCAGTGATGTAAACTTTAAAGCACTTTTTTTTAGGCCAAATGCCTAAATGTAAATGTAAATGTAAATGTTCCCAGAACTATTGTGTGCCTCTACGACTTCCAGCTACTACTGGAATTTGTTGAATCAGGTGGCCCCTATGTCACATCAAGGAAGTTTGAGGAATTCTGGAATTTTTAATTCAGGGCTAGCATTAACGCTGACAGCCCTAATGAAATTCCATCGCCATCAGCCGACATAGAGAAATAAGCACACAAGGGATAGATGGGTACTGATTTACTCCAAAACCATTAGTTTATATATATACTAGATAGGAAACACAGATGAGTAGATAAAATCACTTGAAGCCCAGCCATAGTCATAAAAATAAATAAATAAATAAAAAACTCGTATGAGTCAGAGATTTGAGGCCTAAATTTACCTCATGGGACTACAGCTTTTACACCAATTTTAAAATTAAATCATACCAATTTTTTTATTTATTTTCATTCATATTTTTCCTTTTTACGTTATTTGGGTCAATGTACATTTGCATTGTTGCTGTAAGATTTTTGACCTACATGGAATGTGTCAGAGACGGATCATCTACCTGTGTGTGATCTGATAATTGTGAGTCATTTAACGATGAACAGCAAACAATTTACCTTTTTTCCTCCTTGACCCGCTGTTGTTCCTCTAACCGAAGTGCTTGCACCATGATGGATTCTGATCCACCCACAGAAATGGCTGCCAAGTTTCGTGGCACAGATCGACGTCTGGTTGAAGTGCCAACCGGTGCTTTTTCATCTTCAGTGCCAAAACGACCCTTAGAAGTCACGACCAAGGCTGTTTTTTCTCTCAGTGTCCTATTAAAAGTAGATTAAAATAATGAAACAAACAAATGAAGAAACTCACTTGACATTTTGCCATTTACAGGTGCACTTGTAAAAAAAAAAAAAAAAAATTGGATCTAATATGAAAGTTAAGCTTCAACGTGATTGAATCAAATGTAGCTGACCTAGTGGTAATATTTACACATTCACATAAGCATTCAAGCATTTGTAAGCAAAATTAACCACCAACTAACCTAACCACTGCTTGGACAAATTACCACAACATAAAAATTTCACATAAATGCATGTCTAGGTGCAGCCCGGCTGTTCTGCCTGTATCTGCCTGTATGCCCATTCTTTTCACATGATATCAGAAGACTCACAGCGGTGTGTTGATGAGTCAAGGGTTTATCCAATTTATTTATTTGGCATGCTTACCTTGAGAGCAGAGTCAACTTTTGCTCCAGGATGATCTCCAGTTTTTGTGCTTGTTTAGAGATCCAGTGATCAACACCGTGAAATCTATAGCAGTTTTCCAACATCTGGCGAAAATCAGCCACAAACTCTGTGATGCTTTCATATTCCTGTTTGACGAACTTGTCATCTATCGTTTTCAAAGACATTTCATTTTCAGTTTGATCTCCAACAGGGAACCAAAACGAGGCAGTCACAACTTTGTGCTTCTCCAGAAGAAAACTCTGGAATATTCTATAGGCTTGCTGTACTTCAGCTGTGAAATTGTCGTTACGGTCGTTATCTCCGTTTTCAGGTATAGAGCAGCTGTCCTCTGAGATTTCCAGCATGTCCAAATCACAGTGTGAAATTACACTCTGTGATTCCGCCATTGGCCTGTTGCACAGTTTTCTTGAAATCTGTAAACATTCATTTCCAAGATATTTTGACCCTGACTGATCAAACAGTGTGCTTCTACAAAGATGGTCCTCAAAAACCAGGTGTTTCTTCCTGTCCCCAAGACCAGCAATGTCTTTTTGACCCTGGATGGTGTAATTCAATGTGTGCGATGGACAAGCTGTCTCATTTTTATCACCCACATCGACATGCACCTTCATCTTCTGTTCAGACTCTGGGGATGATGGTGACCCTGTCAGTAAGCGTGGACTCAAGACATCGTCTGGCAGCAAAAGAAGCCATAATTGTTCCTAAAGGAGGATGGTTTAGAAAATGGTTGAATGGTTGGTTCCAGCTTGTACAGTGTAGTTTATTTTAGAAATACACATTTAACCAAATTAGTGAACAACACTCTTTACGCTAAATTTCACTAGATATTGTTTAATTTAAATAAGGCAAACTCAGAATTAAATTCTGAAATAAATCTTGGATGTCAATGAAACTCCCATGTGAATTATAATACTTAATATGGACATTTTTCTGAGTGGATATTTCCTTTATCATGAACCATCAACTACTGCAATTCAGAAAATGTTTCAATTCCAATAGCCTTTAAAAGTCAAAAAACTTTTCACCAGCAACTCATCAGACTGGGCTGTAATTTTCATAAAAGTAATTACACTGTTATTAAATAAATTGAGAATGAAACTACCATTACTTTAATACTGCTGAATATTTAAATCTCCCACAGAACCTTTCATTTTCAATTAAAAATAAAGAGCATTATCAGAAACATAAGGAAATATTAACCCCTGGTGCTCTGTTCACTGTTAGTAATACTGTCATCTACTGAATTTCATGGATCAAGTTGACTGTGGGCAGCTGATTAAAAAAAAAAAGGAAAAAAAGACCTCAACATTACCTGTGTAATATAGGTATAGTGTTACAAACACCTGACTTAAGGACAACACATATTTATGAACAGACTGCCATGAAGCCTATTATATACAAATTGATGTTAAATACTGGGCAGCAAAAACAAAAACACACACTAAGCTGTTTTAGCGTATTTGCAAGTGTTTCGTTTGCATAGAAGAAGTGCTGCATAAGTAATGATATTTTAATCGCAATGTTGACCTGTACAATTATTTAATCGCAAAAGGTTGAAGTGTTTGACAGGTAATCTACACACACACAGTGGTACCCTCGCATGCAAATTTAATCTGTTAATGCAAAGTTAAGGTGAAAATTTGTACTGCAAAAAACATTTTCCCATAGGAAATAGTGTACGTTATAATAATCCATTCCAGCCACCCATATATTACCAATATTACTAATCTCCAATACTTTAGATAGAAAGTATAATAGACTTTTATATATAAATATAATCAAAACATTTACAAAAGACATATATGAACTAAATAGGCATTTAAACTCACTTCACCTTAATTTATTAAACCTTTTGCCGCTGCTTTAAAAACGAAACTGAAAGTGGCTCCCTTTTATTCTTTGCTACTGAGGTAACATTCTTGGGACCCATGGCTCTATGTCTTTCTTCACAAAATCCTACACAAAATGCAAAAAAATTTAACCACCACAAATAAAATATGTCAGCTCGCTTCACTTGGCTTTTCGCTGTCGCAACTTAGCTGGCTTCAAATGCTGAGGCAGATTTCTTGCAAAAGTGCAGTTCTTAAAGCAAACATTCATGAAGGGGGCTATTAGTATGCTGAGGTACCACTGTATTTATATAATATACCTAAAATTTAGAGACTATAAACAAATATGGTGTTGAATTACAATATATACACTACCAGTTAAATGTTTGGACACAACATCTAATTCCAAGGTCTTTCCTGATTTTTGATTTCTTTCTATATTGTAACACAAAACTGAAGCCATACAAAACAGGCAATCATTTCCATTGTACAGATGATATTACGTTGTGTCTGCTACTTATGCTCTGTAAAGCCTTTATAACAGCTCCAATCTGAGATGCTGTTCGTTAATTAGTGATTTTTGAGGCTGGTAACTCTAAATGAACATCGCCTCTGCTGCAGAGGTAAGTTTTGGTCTTACTTTCCTGGGATGGTCTTCATGAGTGCCAGTTTCTTGATGGGTTTAGCAAATGCACTTGACAATATCCACAGTTTTACTAACTTGCTGAGCTTAACAAACTAAACTATACTAAAGGCTGGGAAATGTATTCATGTTCCCACATCAAATACACTGGCAGGAGATAACCCATACAACTGAGCCAAAAATCGGATTTGAAGGTTAATTCTGAGCATAAATTCCTTGAGTTTGACTATAGTAAAAGTACAGGTAGTGAGCAGATGCTAGCAATATACAGCTAACGTTACCAAAACGTCAACGTTGTTTACGTCCAAGCCATTGTTTCGCATGAATCGAGCTGCACGGATAAAGCAGCAGTGTTTGTTACCTCAGAGCCTGGCGTCTGCGCTCTGCCCGGCCGTGGAGCTCCTCCGCTTTACCCCCGCATCCGCTCAGTATCTCTACACGCATCCAAACATCCCGCATTTTCACTGAAAATCTCCAAATATACCATTATATCCACTGTTTCCTTCTGCAACACACACAGCCAGTAGCTAACAAGCTAACCGAACAAACTCAGTGCCTGCAATCCCCAAGTCTGTTGCATCCAATATTTGGCTAACAGGCTAGCTGCTTTAGCCTGTAACACTGCGTTTAAAAGTTGCCTGGGAAATAAAACATTGACACTAAGTGAAAAAAAGAATTCTACTGATTAAATAACCGTTTTGTTAAAAAAAAATAAGTTATGCATAATTATTATTTTTAAAAAGACACTCCTGTCATCTAGGTAGCTAAGTGTCTTAGCCTCATGCTAGCGTTAGCAATAGCATCCACACTAAACTAATGGAAGAACCCTAGCGCTTTTTCTTAACTTGCCTTTACCCCGCAGGTTGCCAGGTTCTTTCTTGTTACTCATTTTCTGTCCCGCTTTATTCTTTATACATGGTCGCGAGGGGAGGGTGTGTGTGTGTGTGTGTGTGTGTGGGGGGGGGGGGGGGGGGTGCGTTTGGGCAATCCATCGTAGGGCGCGCGCACGCACACACGTGTCAATTAACCTAATCTGCAAGGAGGAAACCGGAGTACCCGGAGGAAACTCCCTGGGGATAGGGAGGAGATCATGCAAATCATAAGTCTCCTGGGATAGGCTCCAGGCCCCCCATGACAATGTGTACAGGATAAAGAGGTATAGACAATGAGTAAGTAAGTGAGTGAGTGAGTGAGTGATGTAGGATATTAGTTTTTTAATGGTAAGCAAAACAAGAGAAAGCAGTATAAAAGAAAAAACTTTTGTTATGAGAGAGCAAGTTTACAAAAACACTTACCCCCCAAAAAAAATTATTCATACAAACTGACAATGACATGCCAAAGCAATGACAAATGACAAATTGAACAAAGACAGAAAGAAAGCAATGCAATACAAATTGCATTTTTTAAATGACTTTTATGCTCCATGAGAGATGTCACATGCAAATATTTTGGCCTGATTCAAGTTCACTTTCCCAGTGTTAAGGGTAAACACACCAGTGCCTTGAAGGTAAACTGACAGGGTGACAACAGTCTCTTTATTTAGCAGGAGATAAGATTAAGACTCAATTATTTGTCACATGAACCTTACACCACAGTGATTTATTTATTTATTGCATAGCCCAATTAGGAAGCCTGGGTCAGAGAACAGGGTCAGCCAAGATACAGTGCCCCTGGGGCAGATAAAGTTACGTGTCTTGCTCAAGGGCTCAACAGTGGCAACTTGTTGGTGCTGGGACTTGAAATCATGACCTTCTGATCAATAACCATTTGAGCCAATAATGCCCCATAAAAATATTTTAGTAGATAGTATTCCAATCCATTTAGAGTAATTTATTTCATTTTGTTTTTCTCTCATCTTCTCCTTTTCTCTCTTTCATTCTATGCTCCTGGGGGCATGGTGGCTCCGCGGTTAGCACTGTTGCCTCAAACCTTCACAGTTGGTGGGTCCCTGGGAGGGTCTTCTCCCTATGCTTTATGGGTTTCCTTCAGGTAATCTGGTTTCCCCGATATGAGCACTGGTTTTTCACCTGCAATGCGGAAGACCAGGATTCAATTCTCACCCAATGCCCAAGCCAGCAGTGCTGGTCCCAAGCCTGGATATGTTTGCACCAGTGTAAGACCTGTGGCAAGTTTTTTTGCGGATCGGATGGTCTGCGGCCACCCTTTGACGGGGCAGTCAAAATTCAACAATCACTTTGGTTTCCCCTAAAGATATGAAGCTGCAGAATAGTAAATATATACTTTAATGCTTCTGAATGAAAAAGCTAGACATCCAGCATCAACGGAGACAGTAACTAAAGTTATTAGGGCAATGCAAAAAACTACAGGATGTATAAATAAATAATACATACTGTATAGACGTATATAAGTCCCAATAGTAATAGTAATTAAAAATGACAGAGATGAATAATACTAATAAGTGAAATGAAGTGAAATGCAGTGCAGTTGTACCATTGTATTTATGGTGTGTTAAATTTTATAATACTTGAATCTGTCTATCTCTAGCCAGACAAGACACAACTTTCATTGCCATATACAGTACATCTCCTGTTATTTCATGAAACTTCTCTGAAAATATCGATTGATTCGTACACATGCTCTGAATTTAGGAACATTTATTCATCAGATGGCCTTGTAATAGTAATAATAATACTAATAACTATAATAACTGCTGCTTAAACAATAGTATGTCTATCCATTAAGCAAGCATCCTTCTGCACCTAGGCCATTGTATGAATCAGAAATCATCAAAAGATCTAGCAAAAGAGTGACAGCCCATGACGTCATAGCTAGCTCAGGTTGCCAAATCCACAATTAACTCTCCAGCATCTTATAGAGACGAAGCGCTTGATACAGTACAATGCTTTTTGTCGTAAATTAATCAGAAAAGAATGACGTTCACTATAGTGTTTTGTATAGTGAATTTTAAGTTCACTATAGTTTTTTATTTTTGTAACAATGAGTGTCAAATAAAATGCTGTATATACAGTAATTACAAATCATTGAGTCAAATACTAAATGTCTTGTTTAATGCTGTAAATTATGGTAGTTAGCTAAATTAGTGTAAAACCTGTGCCAAATTTTTGTGCAGGTCAGATGGTCCGCTGTGGCGGGAACAGTCGAAAGACTAACAACAAGGACGATACATCTCTCTGAGCCACGTCATTCCCACGTGCTTCAAGACCACCACCATCGTCCTCCTGCCGAAGAAGTCTTCTGTGTCCTGTCTCAATGAAAACCGTCCTTTTGCACTCACAGCTATCATACTGAAGTGCTCCGAGCAACACAACCCCCTTCCCTCGACCCCCCCTCCCACTAGACCCACTGCAGTTTGCGTATCGTCCAAACTGTTCCATGGACGACACTCCACCACACTCCCTCTGGCCCTCACACACATAGACAACAAGGACACCTAAGTTTGAATGCTGTTCATAGATTTCAGCTCAGCATTCAATACTATCATCCCCCAACACCTAATCAGGAAGCTGAGCCTGTCGGGCCTGAACACCTTCCTCTGTAACTGGATCCTGGACATTCTGACTGGAAGTCCTCAGTCTAGCACCACCACATTTAGCGATGGGCCCCCAGGGCTGAGTGCTCAGTCCCCTGCTGTTCAGACTGCTGACTCACGATTGTGTAGCGACACACAGCTCCAATGACATCATTAAGTTTGCTGATGAAACGACCGTAGTGGGACACATCAACAAGAATGACGAGTCAGCGTACAGAGAGAAAGTACGAAGGCTAACAGACTGGTGTAAAGACAACAACCTGTCTCTGCACGTCAATAAGACAAAAGAGATGGTTATTGACTTCAGGAGGACACGGTTGACCACTTTCCTCTGAACATTAACGGCTCCTCTGCGGAGATCCTCAACAGCACCAAATTACTTGGTGTCCACCTGGAGGATCTCACCTTGAGATCTCACTTTGTCCTTCAACACCAGCCTCTGCACAAAAAAGCCCAACGGCATCTTTTCTTCCTGAAAAGAGCATCCTGAGCAGCTGCATCACTGGCTGGTTTGAGAATTGCGCCATCTCGGACCCAACAGCGGATAGTGAGGACAGCCGAGAAGATCATTGGGGTCTCTCTTCCTTCTATCACAGACATCTACACCACAGGCTGCATCAGCAAAGCCACCAGCATTGTGGGTGATCAGACACACCCCTCACACTCACTCTTCAACCTCTTGCCATCTGGAAAAAGGTACAGAAACATTCGGGACCTCACATCCAGACTGTGCAACAGTTTCTACCCACATCCTATCCGTCTCCTCAACAAGAAAGGACTGGACTGATAGACACACTCACTAAGATAAACATTTCCCTCAATAAAATGGGACTGGATGGATAAACACACATGGTCATACATACTGATCTACAACCATCCAGCGAATTCCAACCTGAAATTGTTGCTCTGTTGCTAATAACAAGAAATGTATACTGTTTTTTTTTTATCTATCAAGTCATTACTTTGCACTACCTCAACCCAATATCACAGTATATTAAAGTATATTGCATTGTGTCACTTTTTGTTGTCTTTTGTATAGTACTTGGTCTTACTACACGTTGGTCCTGGAGACACGCCGTTTCGTGTCACTGTGTACTGAACTGACAATAAAAGCCTACTTGATTTGACTTGACTTGACCTGACATATGCAAATATCAAGCTTTTTGATCTCTATTTTTGGAGATTTATATCACACAGCGTTGTTCCCACACAATTTGAAGGTTCATTATGTTACTCGCTTAAGGCATTTCTTAAAAAGAGATGGGTGTGGTACTTTCTAATGCAACTGGAAAAAAAGTGGTTATGATTATTAGTAATGGTGGGCATAACTTATTTCCATAAATTTGCATCCTGTGTGCTGTTCAATAGATGACATCACAGGAAAGCTACGGGGAAAATGCAATGTTAACTGCTGTATATCATAATGAGATAATTTTCTTGGTTTTATTAAAGTTATTACTCTAATATCACCCATCCAGGCATAGCTAATGACATTATTATGTTTAAATCTATTTTTTTATTGTAATAAATGTAACAACCTTTTAATTACAATAACAAAAGCACATTTAATTATTTAGTCATGCAGAAACAATTAAACAGATGTGTAGAAAGCGATATGGTCCTATGAAGCATATGAGGAAATATCTTAAAGAACTGGATTCCATGTCTCTAATCTGATTTCTGATTTCATCTCTTTCATCTAAAGAAACATACACTAAAGGAGGACGAAGAGTAGTAGACGGATTATCAGACAAAACATAACACATCTTGTTTACTCAGCTTAAGGGTAGAAAGTGTACTAAAGAAATCTTGATTCTACATTTCCTTAAAATTTAGTTTTTTAAAGTTAAAGTTGTAAAGTTTTTTAAGTAGGACAGTATTTTTTATTGGAGTACATCTCTAAGGCTGCATTTACTCTAATTGCCCACAAGGTGGCAGTGTAGAAGCTTTATCAGCTCAAACTCAAATACTGTACACTGTAATCTAGAAATTTAGGACAAACAGATAGCACAAAACACTGGCAGGTCAAATCTTTTGGGTTTCTTTTTTTTTTTTTTTGGTTGATTGTTTAAAAATCACCAAAATGCATTTTTGAATGCATCTTATCATTTTGATTCATATACATTTCCATCCCATACAAACTTCCATAATTTGATAGTGTAAAGCTGCTTTGCGACAATGACAATTGTTAAAAGCGCTAAACAAATAAAACATTTAATTGAATCGTATTTACACAATTTTCAAATGATCAGCAAGAATGATACATGTTCAGTGATGTCTCATTCACTCACTCGCTCTTTCTCTATTCCGCTCATCCTGTGCTGGGTCACGGGTGGCCTAGAGGCTTTCCCAAGGGACTCATGGCACTAGGCAGGGTACACACTGGGCAGGGTGCCAAGCCATCGCAGTGTTCTGTGATCTGCACTGAGAGAAAAGAGACAAACATCTGGCTGATCGAGTAATTTTGGGCAAAAGTGACACCGTAAAGTGTAGTTTCTGGCCAAGCTAATCATTTGAAAAGACAGAAAGATATTTAAATCACTATAGATTTGTCTAGCAAGTAAATCCTGAGCCTCGAGTTTGTGTGCATGGAGTTTGCATGTTCTCCCTGGGCTCCCTGCTCCATTTTCCTCCCACATGCAGATTAGGCTAAGTGGAGTGGTGTGTGTGCCCTGCGATGGATTGGCACCCCATCAGGGTCTGCCTTAAGTCTCCTGGGATAGACTCCAGGCCTTCCGCGACCGTGTACTGTATACAAGATGAAGCGGAGTGAGTGAGTGAGTGAATTTGAAAACTTTTCATGTTTTTCCTGAAACAGTAAGTATCTATTCGATGGCTCACTGGTTACCCAGTCAGGTCCACACACCGGTAATACTAATGAATTATTTCAGATTCTGTGACAAGTGAATTAATGACCAATCAGTCTATTGCTAAATTTAAATGGCATGCTTGTCAAGGGCCTCTTAATGCCCGGGGATCTTGGTTGGGTGCCCAAGGGCTCCAGTCAGTAAACAACGCCTACTTGCTTGTTTCCTTGCATACAAACAAGGACGCAGCGATCCAATTCAGAAAATGAAAAGCTGAATCAGTGTCATTTTGGCAAATCGTCAGATCCGATCCACTGACTTTATTGTTTTCTTCGTTTTTTTTTTTTTTTTTCCCCAGAACGTTCTTTTCAGAAAGTGAAGCAGGATGATGGCTTTGGCTTTCCAAAGCTCATCAAGGGCTGAAAGAAAAAAGGCAACTGGGGTAATTTCAGAGCAACTCACTTTAAACAGGTATGATTGAAACATGGTTTTTAGAAGTAATTAGAAAAACTCAAAGATTTGATACACAGTTTAGTGAGTCAAGTAATAAGGTGGCTGGGAAAGGCTTGACTAACGTCAACCTGTCAGCTGGTAGTTGGTCAAAACAAACAGGATTTTATTTGATTTTTTTCCACCGACGAGCTCAGTGCTACATCAATCATGATAAAACAACAAGATCGTTCAAGTGATATAACCTTCACTTGTTTAAAGCATTATGTCTACTTAAAGCCTTATATATAAGTAAACCCATATATATGGATTTATTTAAGGCCTTAAAAGATCATTTACTTAAATAAACCCATATTTACATATACAGTACTAGTTGATCTCGTCTACAGTCGGAGAGGCAGGACAGTCGTAACGTTTGAGAGAAGAACAGACAGCACACAGTGAAACGGTGGCCTTCACAGAGTCAGGGCTAAAACCTGGACCATGAAATTCTTTGCTGGCGTCTGTCTTCCAGCGGTAACTGGGTGTGCCAGGCCATTCATTTATCACCACACCGCTATGCTGAATGTCCCTGGGTGCCTGATTCAGTGTGGGGTCAGACCAGGAAGGACTCACGCTTTCATCTGCCCCTCTTCTCCTTTTCACTGCTCCCGGACTCTGATCTCCCAGCAGCTGTCTATTTGTCCGCATCGCACATCAAAACCAACCCAAAATGCTTTTGATGTGGCATAATACATAATAAGCCTTAGACGTATTTAGACCAGTAATGAAGTTCTTCAGCTCATTATCTTCAATGACCCCTGGCTCAAAGACTTTTTTTTTTATTTATGCGCAAAATAAGCTCCATTCCAATTAAGCATGCAAATCTGGTGAATATGCAAAGCCCTTTGTGGTGCTGCAGCAAGTGTTCAGATTTTTTATTTGATTTTTATTTTTTTAATTATTTAAGTGAATACCCACCCAAGAATATTCCCAGCATGAGACGAGCTCATCTGTGGAGGACCATCACTGATTGATGTGAGCTTTCAACGCACTGAACCCCTTACTGTGCTTGGCTGGATAATTAATAGAGGCTTGTTTCTGGAAAGGCAAAAAAAAAAAAAAAAAAGTTTGCTGCAGGTCTCAGCATCATATAGTGGTTAATTCCCCAATTCATGTTCAGCTGTTTGCTGTGGGAACGAACATCGTAAAAAGAGGTGTTAAATTAAAGTAAAAAGTAAAAGCAGACCAAAGATTCTTTAGAAATCAGTTAGTCCTAAAGTCTATTACTTAAAGCTAATGTTTATATGTTGCATCAGTCTAGCTATCTTAAACCACCATTGTTAATTGGTGGTTCTGCTGCAATGTCGTATAACATTACATCAGGCTCATTGCTGTAAAGGAAAAAAAACCTTGCTGAGGAGTGCATCCTTCTGCAATCCAAAAGTACTACTGCATATGAACAAAAGTCTGTGGCCAAACCTGTTAATTACTGAATTTAGGTGTTTCAATCAGGCCGCTTATCTCCAGTGAAGGCCATTCTTAATCCTTCAGCATACCAATGCTATGCTTACAACTTCAGCAACATTTTAGGAAAGGCCCTTTTCTATTCCAACATGACTCTGCCCGAGTGCACAAAGCAAGGACTATAAAGACATGGTTTGATGAGTTCTGTGTGGAAGAACTTGACTGGGCCTAACACAGAGCCCTGATCTCAACGCCATCGAGCACCTTTGGGTTGAACTGGAACAGAGATTTCGAGCCAGGTCTCGTCCAACATCAGTGCCTGACCCATAAATGCTCTACAGAATAAATGGGCACGAATTCCCACAGAAACACTCCAAAATCTTGCGGACAGCCTTCCAAGATGAGCGGAAGCTGTTATAGCTGAAAAGGGTGGACCAACTCCATATTGAAGTATATGTATTAGGATACAATGTCATTGCGAGTTTGACCAAATACTTTTGTCCAAACTTGAGGAACCTGGGTACTGTGGACATCCTGACCGGTGGGGGGAAATTGGGTATATGCATACTCTACACATGAAGACTTGAGGTAAGATTTATGTTAAGCCACCATGTCAGCTATTACATCAGTAGCATGGGCTAAATTACATCAGAAAAGAATTTGGTCTTGCTAAGTTTGCATACTCTGTACATTTGTTTCTATGAGTAGATGACTTCCAAGGAAATTTCCTTTTGAAAAAGTGTTGCATTTCATGCATTTGTTTCAAGTTCCTGGATGAACAAGTCCCTGGATGGCACCCGCCTTCATTCACGGGAATTGTGTCATGGTGGACAACGATGCCTAAAGGTATTCTGCCGAATCAAAAGTCTTGGGAAGCAAAGTGTTCGTGCCAAATATCTGTCTAGGTACTTGTGCCAGATGGCATTTCAAGGCTCTTGAAGTGGAGTTCAGGCTTCTCATTTGCATTAACAAATCCTCTGATGGCTCATGTTTCTTGGAGTGCTGCCTGTAGTATTTTTTTTTGTCCGCACCGCATCTCCAGTAATAGGAATTATCTCATAAACTGCCACAAGCAACTGTGCCACCATGTTATAGATCCAACATATATTTGCCAGAGAAAATGTCATAGACCTTACAAACAAGCTTGTTGATTTTGGCTGCAGGACATAAAGCAATCTAAGGACAAATCTCTTCAACCTGTAGAACTAGAGAGGTTACCACTAGAGAGATATCAAAATAAGAGTTACATTAATGTTAACCTTGGTGCTTTTACCTGTAATTATCATTAAAACCAGCATGTCTTTTTACAGTATGCATCTTTACAGAACTTGTGACTGTTCAAAAGAGCTCTTAAATGAAAGCAGTACACTTTGGACTTGCCTTGCTACTTTCATGGGTACATTTCGTTTTTCATTTAATTGCAGAATTAAGCTTTTGTTTTGCAAAAGGAATCAGAATTGCAGCTTGTAATGCACTGAACTCCTGCATTATGCTCTGATCATTAGGATACTCATTCTGCTATCAAGTGACATACAGACAATTAGAAGCAGACACTACGAGTGCATAAGGGTCTGTCTCCATAAGTGAGATGGTGGTACTTGGCATCTTCGAGTTCATACTCGTTGCTGCTAACAGTCTTAAATTTGTCTTGTGCTGCCAATTCTTCAACTCGTGATCACTCTATCCCTTCTACCAGCTGAGCTGCCAAGGCTTCTGCCCATTTTTGTTTTTTCAGCAACAACACAAAAAAGGTGTCTACTTTTCTCACATACAGAGTTGAGCAGCCGAGCCTTCTGCCTCCTGTTTCTGTTTCCTTTCCTTTTTGAGGCCACATCAGCCACATGACATTACAGTTTAAAATTGTTGTTACATTTTTCGGCTGCTCCTGTCGAGGGGTCGCCAAAGCGGACTATTCTGATCCGCACATAACTTGGCACAGGTTTCACACCGGAGACCCTGCCTGACACAACCGTCCCATTTTATCCGGGCTTGGGATCAGCACTGCATTCAGTGGCTAAGGTTTGGGCGTTAGGTTTGAATTGAACCTGGGCCTTCCGCGTGCTGCATCACACACTCAGCTGATGATGCAAATCTACCAATAACATTAGGCTAGAAAAAGCTGTTGTGGGGCATGGTGGTGTAGTGGTTAACACTGTGAACTTGCACCTTCAGGGCTGGGGTTTGGACTTCCGCCTCAAATCTGTGTGCGTGGAGTTTGCATATTCTCCCCATGCTTGGTGGGTTCCCTCTGGGTACTCTGGTTTCCACCTGCAGTCCAAAGACATGCAGATTAGGTTCACTGGCGTATTGCTTGTAGTGTGTGTGTGTGTGTGTGTGTGTGTGTGTGTGTGTGTGTGTGTGTGTGTGTGTGTGTGTGTGTGTGTGTGTGTGTGTGTGTGTGCCCTGCAATGGATTAGCACCTTGTCCAGGGTGTACCCCACCTCATGCCCAAAGTCTCTTGGGATAAGCTTCAGGTTTCAGGGCATGAATTGGTATAGAAGATGAATAAATTAATAAAAAGTCAAGTAGTCAAGCACTCAAAGATATATAATGAGGAGTCATGAATTTTTATTGGAACAAAATTTTTATTAGAAAAAGTGTTAGAAACATTATGCACCTGTCCAGTGCCAGTGTGGTAGAATGTCTGACATTCAAAAATGACATTAGTACTGCAAATGTAATCTTCACACTTGAGCTTAATCCCCAGTACAATGATACAGTTATACAATGAACAAATATGCTACAGTTATTTATTTCAATTGAGATCAGCAACACCGTCAGAAATATGTATTTAATATCTACAACATCTAGCCCGTTTAAAAGAAAAAAAGAAAGAAAGAAAAAGGAAAATCGTTGGGAATGTTAAAAATAAACTATTCTCGATGGCTTTCCTTTCAAGAGGCTAAGAATCATAACTTATTCATCACTGAATATGCTTTCTGGTCTCTACAGTCAGAACTGGGTAAAATAATAATAATAATCTTGTGTAAAAAGAGGCCTGGTAAAAAGCTCGGTGCTGTCTGCACTCTGCAAAACATCATTCATCTCTTAATAAACTTCGATCAGCTGTGGGCCAGCTGTGCGTTTGTGAGTCTGCGTCAGAACATGATCCGGGAGGAAAAGCACCATGGAAAGACAACTGGAGCTCAGGGAGAGTGGACGGCACCTGGTTTGAGTCCAGTAGGAAACCTGGACTGAGATCTCAAGAGAACACTGTCTTACAAAGATTAATGCTAATGAACGTATTAAAAGTGATTTGGAAATGCTTAATGAGTTAAATTATGGGTACACACACCGATCGGCCATAACATTACAACGCAAAACATTATGTCCAGTATTGTGTGGGTTCCTAGCACCAGGAAGTAGGCAGCGGATCCTTTGGGTGTTGTGGGATCTGAGGTGGGGCCTCCGTGGATCGGACTTGTTTGTCTGGCACATCCCATGGGGGGGCTTGTGATCAAGCAGAGACTCCACTCGGTGGCACCACAACCTGCTAGACCCTGTGCATGGCAGTCTGTAGTGCACCGAGCATTCTGGTGCATTTCTATCACAGCCAGCATTGACTCAAGTTGTGCTGCATTGGCTTTTCTGTGAGATAGGGCCAGACGGAATGGCCTTTGCGTCCAAGTGGCATAAATGAGCCTTGGGTGACCATGATCCTGTGACCTGGTTGTAATTACTAATGTTGTGTTAATGTTACGCGGTGCTAATGTTAGGGCTGATCCGTGTACACTCACTAGCCACTTTGTTAAGAATGCCTGTGTACCCCTGCTCATTTGTTCAATTATACCATTAGCAGCATGTGGCAGCATCACATTGCCTAAAATCAAGCAGATACAGGTCAAGAGTTTAATATTTTCATATCAGATACTTCTGAAATACACTGGTTGCCGGTGCCAGTTGGTGCACTTGCATATACAACAGACAGAAGATTGGAAAAAATGTAATTTGGTCTTCAAATGTTGAGTTTTGTTGAACCTTCTGCCCACTGAACCGTGGTTTCAAATTAGTGTGAGTGAAATCCAATCTGCCTCAGGGCTCAATATGTTGTGCATTAGTGTGTGAGCTATTTTTTTCTGTCCACCATAGTTGTTTAGAGTACAACAGGCTCTCGGTCAAGCGTGTATGAAATACTCAAACCTGCCAAAGGTTCTCCTCATGCATTGATAGAAGCTTATTACCTGTATCTCATTTTGTGCATTGTACTGCTGCTACAGTACGTGATAGGCTGATTGGATAATTGCATAAATGTGCTGGAGTTACAAGTGCTCGTGCGAAAGTGGCGAGTCATATAGAAAAGACTCATATATACGTATCATGCAATGTACAAATAATCAATAACATATAAACATGTCATGAAGTCGGAATCCATCATATGGCCTACTGAAGTATGGCGAATCAAATCAAAGGTACGATATCAAAGCGCAGGCAAGCAATTCCCAGTATGCATCGTTAGTAAGGTTTATTCTTTATGTCTATATTAATATTTACCATGATAAAAGAATTCGAGGCAAAAAAAAAAGAAAAAAAACTACAAAGACTCAGCGTTCAAACAATCCACACATCAGAGTCGCTGCCTGCTGTTAAGTATAGAAAATGATAATGAATTCCGAAGGAGGAAAGAAAGAAAAAAAAAACCCTGAATGAATCAGTTTCATTATGAGTTAGTGTCAAGGTAAACAATTGTCACTGTTTTCAAACTGAAGATTTGTTCTTGATGGAAACTTAAATTATAATCATATGCGCTATATGATGAATGCAGTCTTAGAGACGAACCCAGCCATCTGAAATGAATTCACCTAAAATAGGTTTAAAAAAATATTGCCACTTCTTAATATCGCTACAACTGAATTAATCAACCTGCTTGCAAATTCAGCTGCAGTGTGCGTGGGTGTTTGTTTCAGGTCCAAAAGTCGATTACACTGCTAGAAATGACAGCAAATGCAAGCACATGTATACACATACAATTTCTCATTTTAAGATCACAGCAAACCTAATATACCGATCAGCCATAACATCATGACCACCCGCCTAATACTGAGTAAAAACAGCCAAAACTGTCCTGACCCCCCGTTGCAAGGACTCTACTAGACTTCTGAAGGTGTGCTGTTGTATCTGGCACCATGCTCTCAGTTACAGATCCTTTAAGTGGATGGGTAGTGGACATGTTTGGATAGTGGCTCATCCCGCAGATGCTCGACTGGATTGAGATCTGGAGAATTTTGGAAGAGTCAACAACTAGGCTCAATAATCTTATACTTTATATTAGAAAATTGTAAATAGACTTGACTAGATTCAATATCATTTTGTACTTGTTAAGATGCCAATGTTCAATATTTAAGGTTCTGCACTTATTACTAGGCCAAAATTTTAAATCTGAGCAAATTTGTGAGCATGTTACTACAGTGGTACCTCAGCATACGAATGTTCCGCCTCATGAATTTTCGCCTTAACAACTGAAATTATGCAAGAAAATTTCTGCTTCGGCATACAGAGCATTTTCGGCACAAACAGCCGAATGTAACGCTAACTTGTTCACGTCAGTGGAAAGTCAAGCAATGTGAGTTTTTTGTGTTTTTTTTTTTTTTTGCATTTTGTACAATATTATGTAAAGACATAGCACCATTGGTCCCAAGAATGTTCGCAAGGACGGCAGCAAGAAGAAAAGGGAGCCACGTTCAGTTTCGTTTCTAAAACAGCGGCAACATGAGGAATTGTAAATTAAGGTTAAGTAAGGTTTAATGTCTATTTGTTTCATATTTTACTTTATTTACATATCTTTTCTAAATGCTTTGATTGTTTTTATATGTATATTTTATATTACAGTGTTGGAAATTGGTAATATTGGTAATATTTTTGGGTGGCTGGAACGAATTATCTGCATTTACATTATTTTCTATTGGAAAATGCGTTTCACAATTTTCCCATACAGAATTTCGCGTTAAGAACTCACGTCCAGAACGGATTAAATTCATATGCCAAAGTTCCACTGTATATTGTTAAAAAAATTTATTTGGCCTAAAATGTACCATTAGGTTTTTCAGAAATTTGTAGAATGAATGTCATTTCAAGCAGGGCGCATGCTATATACTAAGGAACTCTGAATTTCATGTAAATATTCCCTAATAGCCCACCAAAGATATTTTTTATATAATTTGTATTGAAAAATGTATCCAATAAAAAAATAAAAATAAAAAAAATAAAAATAGGAGCGCCTTTACGAGTGGTCTCAGACTATTGGACGCCGCTGTGGCTCTACAGAAATCAGTACTTTATTACATCTGTTCAATTTTGAGGTCTCCAGACTGCACTCCAAGATTTACACAACCAAATGTTCTTGACAGTATGATAGTGGCTGAATGCACACTCAATTTCCCACCTCTCTCAGCATGTCACTGTGACATAGCCGAGCCTTCATGACACCAACCCGGAGTCACAGATGGCTTCAAAATGGCTCAAATTGCCCGGAAATCAGGCCAATTCATTAATGTATCCCAGCTGGCTCACAGAGTGCTGAGGTTAGGAATGGAGGACTAGGATTATTTAGCTGATCGAACTGAAATCTCTCAGTCAGCCAGAAATAACAGAAATGACCAGCAACAATGATAAAATACACTTCTCTACCGTGAGCTAATGCACGCTTTGCGTAGTCATGTTAGCTGTCGTCCCTTCCATTTGGCCTTTTAGCATTAGCATGTTGTAGCATCGTCTTTTCCATCTGCATACAGAAATTACTGAATTCGTGTCATCTCAAGCTGGCTTTACACTGTATGATTTCCCAGACAAAAAGTCATACATTGAAAAAAGAGATCTTCGGTCGCGATTTGAGATCAGTCTTAGAATGAACCGTGTGACATGTTTATCGGTGGCAGGTTTAGTGTCGTTGCCATCAACAGCAGCTGCTATTCTGGCAGTATCAAAACTGTGTTGTTGTTTTTTTTTGTTGTTTTTTGTTGCTTTTTTTTTTTAGATCAAAATCGCAGAATGTGATCTGTAATAGATTATGCCAACTGATTTATGGCATAGGATTATGTGAAAGGTACAGGACAGCTTGAAATTCAGTAGCGCAATTGGAGAAACATGAATGAAACATGCTATTGGACAAAAACCGATGCATAAGCATTATGCAATGCCATTTTCTACACAAGCCCAGATTGATGTCATAAGTAGAGTAGATAAAGTTTCTTTAATTGCAGTGGTGGCTCAGGGGATTGAGGCTCTGGGTTGCTGGTTGAAGGGTGAGGGGTTTGAGCCTATTCACTGACGGGTTGCCACTTTTGGGCCCTTGGACAAGTTCTTTAACTCCGCTATTACTCCGCCATTCCCGATCCTAAAGCCCGAATGAGAAAGGAGGAAAGCTGGACGTCGGGCTAGCAACTGAATAAACACTACTGCTATAGAACCCATTGTTCGATGTGCTCAACAGCAACAGAAAACAAAAAAAAACGTTACACATAACCTGATTTGGAAAACACAAATTATTACACAAATTTTCACAGAATCCAGCCAAGATTTTATTGGTATCAGCTCTTCCCATTGAGAAATCGAGAATAAAAGACCACAGAAATCACACTGTGTAAAACCAGCTTTACAAGGTGTAAAGTCAATGCTATGGTCCAGAAATGAGCTTCTTCATAACGGATCTCACAGACATGGAGACATGGAGACATGGTGGAGGGTCAACTGAGGCAAAGAGTAAGGCTTGGAAAAGTGTTTGTTTACAGGCAGTATGCAGGGCTCTAAAAACCACACACTCCTCCCTGACATCGTTTATGTACATGTTCTGGGGCGAGCACGGATGTCAGACGTCAACATCAAGAACTTAATAGAATAACAAACTGTCTCTCTCTCCCCCCCCTCCAAAGTGAAAAACTGTGCTGACTCGCAGACATATGTTCCGATGGCTGACATGAGACATCGCATGATATACGACAGGCTTGAGAATTTTCCATAAAAATAGATTTTAGTGCATTCAGCATTTGTGCCCCAATGAAGCACTGCAGCAACGCTGTATAATCGCTGACACTTCACTAGTGCACTCCTATTTCCCACACTGCAGTACGCTGACCTGTGGAAAGGGAATTCTGCTAATGGTTCCTGCTAACAAAACGCCTAAGCTAAGAGCTCGACAAACCGACTATCGATTCCTGATGGAATGAACTAGTAACAGAGATTTCTGAAACTGACTACGACATGGGAAACGTATTCAAAGATTTGGCTAGATGAATTCTCCGGCATCTTCTCTAGGGGTTATTGTTCATCAGAGTAAAGTCAGCAGAGTATACAGTCTTCACACAAGATACTTAACAAGGACTCCCAATCACATCTGGACAGAGGTTTAATGGACATACTCATTAATGGCTAAAACCTGAGTTATTCAAAGGACGTCATTAAAAAGACCACAACAATAAACATCATTATATAAATTATAGACCACTGACATTTGGGTTATTTGCATGACTATGGCTACATAATATATTAACAAGATGTATGCACATCCATACTGTAGATTACTATGATTTCTTCTCATGTCTCAATTGTATTTTCGAAAAAATAAAAAGTTCGAAAAACAGCCTGACATTAGACATAAGACTCTTTTTTTTTCTTTTTTTTTTCTCAAGCACGATACTCTTCAGTAGCCTTGGTGAAGTAGGTATGTGACATAGAAAACACTGAACAGTCAGCCCCCATTCTTCAACACTGCCACTAAGGAGAGATCTCATTTTGCTTACTCTGACGTGAAATGCTATCCCCGGCACATGTCTCCTCTCATCTCCGTACGGATCAGGGTCTCGAGTAAAGAGTCGAGATAATAATAACGGACTCTCGGGTACCAGCGGCATGATGTCCATTTTCCTGTTCTCTTTAATGACAGCTGGTGGAATGTGGTGTTTCACAGAGGGGTGGGTTCGGGGAGGTTAGAGTTCTGTCTGCTAGCATCCACAATCTCAGGGTCTCTGGGTCACAACAGATCCTCATAGTCCAAGAGCTTCGAGTGCTGCCGCGTCTTCCACAACCGATAGAGGCGGAAGTCAAAGTACATTTCAATCATTTCCTTTCCTGTGACGGAGAGAAACAAGACAGAGCACTGATACATATGGTGGAATGCTTTTGATGGATAAACATGACCACACTCTTACTAGGTCTGCAGGAAAACAAGATGAAAGAAACAGATGGGAAAACAAATGACTTAAGCACTACGCACCAGGATTTCAGCCTGATGGTATTCTTCAAATAAAGCACATTTGTACGAGAACGAGAAAATGATTTTAACTCTGGACAATACTGAAAAAACTCAGATGTGGAAATGCACGCACCGTCAGTCAGTGAATGAGCAGGTTATCAACTTCAAATGCATCAGACGATTTCATAACGGCCCGTGACAAGTCATAACTTTAATAGTTTCTTCTTTTTTTTTTAGGTAATTTACACACTCACTCACTCATCTTCTATACCGCTTTATCCTGTATTCAGGGTCGCGGGGGGCCTGGAGCCTATTCCAGGAGACTTAGGGCACAAGGAGGGGTACACCCTAGACAGGGTGCCAATCCATCGCACACACATATACACTCACTCACACACTACGGCCAATCTGGGAACACCAATTAGTCTAATCTGCAGGTCTTTCGGAGGAAACCCACCAAGTACGGGAGAACATGCAAACTCCATGAACACAGAAACAGGAATCGAGCCTGGCCGGGAATCGAACCCTGAATCGAGCCCTGAATGTCCAAGGCGACAATGCTAACCACTACACCACCGCGCCGCCCTTAGGTAATTTAGTTGACTCTAATTCAATAAGCAAAGCATTATATAATACATAAGCCATGAAGGGCATTCAAGTCAAACAGGAATTTGTGATGAACCTTCTCATGAATGGCAGCGTAAAACCGCAGTAAAACATTTGAATGGTGCGAACATTTTAAAGAAGATCTCCCTATATGCCACAGTTATTGCCACATCCCAGTACAGTCCCGACCTCGCTCCAAGCTATTTCCACATGTTTGGGCCGATAACGGAGTTCCTGGGAGGCCAGCGTTTCAGATACGAAACTGCCAGTTTGATCATGGCTCCAGGAATACAAGCACTGGTGAAATACTGAGACGAGTCAATAATTGTAGCAGGAGATTATATACCGAAATATATACTTTAAATAGTATATATTAATATGTACTTAATATAATAAAATGTATACATAAAATAGTTTTTACTCTCACAGCTGTGTTCTGTTATTCTGCACAATCGAATGCCCCGGTCTGACTTGAATGCTCCTCATCCTACCCAATGGAAGCGCCACAACAGTTAAACATTGTTGTAAACATATCACACAGTGCTACATATGGTCTTTATTATTCCCTGATCAATCATAATTAATCACAACCACTCAGCACTGTTTATCCTGATAACAACAGTATTCTCATACTGTATATCACTCAATCCTAATAGATGATGAATGTATTGTTTTGCAGTACCGTTTGCAATTTACGAGGATTTAAAACGAAAGTGAAAAAAGTATTTTGTGTGTGTTGTGAGTGTGTTCCTCACCCTGTGCAGATAGCTCCAGTGGTGACTCAAAGGTGACTGAATAAGGCCTCATCAGGTTCTTCAGCTTCTGAAACAGCTGTTGGCAAAAGATAAGCAGAGACACCAATTAATCCTGCCTCCCTCTCAAACAGTCCTTCCCACCGCTCTCTCTCTCTCTCTCTCCCTCTCTCTCGGTCCTCTCGAAGCTGTATACAAAATGCCTAATTTTGCCCGAATAACAACCTGTTCTTTTCAGCCACAAGCATCTTGTTCACTTGTATAAAATGGCTGTCTGGAAGGGCAAGTTAAAGGAACCTTCAAATGCACCAATTACCACGCTTTTAACTCAGGCATGGATATGAGGGGCTTAGAGCCCAGACCGAATCCGGGAATGTCTATCCAGCTTAGGATTTCCTAAAGCATTTAGCACAATCTTTCTGCATAACCTGTCACTGTCACTTAACTGACATGTGCACATTTTAAAGCAGACATTCTATTGCATTACTTTAAGAATTGGAGGAAAACCCTACTGTATGAGAATGGCCTGCGTTTTCTTTCCTCAGTAAAACCTAAAAAAGGAAACTTTTCCTAGTTTAAAGTCCTCGAGGAGGCTCAGTTTGCCTCAATTTCTGTCTTGGTTGATGTAGACAACACAAGCTCCAATAAACCGCTACTTCTCTGTTGGATTTCTCATTAAAATGAAACTCAATCTTGCGCTTGAAAAGAGTGAGAAAAGAAACCCATGTATGTTTTCTTTTTTCTTCCTTATCTTCGAGAATCTTTCATTTTTCCATTCGTATTTGCATTAGCAATGTCCCCCATACAAGCCCTAACGTCTTACACTAATAAAAGAAGAAAGACAGAAATTAATCTCGCTTCCCATGCTGTAGTTCGAACCACGAAGGTCGACACTTCCTTTCAAAGAACAGATCACATTCACACATTCATACAGTAAGTCACACTCAGTTCACACAACAGCCAGGCCTCTTGTGCAGTGACATACAGAAAAGTTAATTGGCACCCTGGCTATTGGCCCTTACAACACAAGTGCTATAATGCCCCAGGGTTAAAACCTCGCCAGCTAACAAACGACCTGCTAAAAAAAAAAACTATCACTGCAAGTCTTTTAAAATACACGTTTTTTTTTTTTTTTTTGATTTTATACGAGTGGACAACGCGTAATCTGGGTGTGTGCGCTTTTGTGAAAACACAGCATGACACTTCAGCTTCTGGATTACGCAACCGACAAGGGACGGAGTGTCAGACGGGCACAGACAGGCAGGTGGCAGAGACAAAATGAGACAAAGTGACAGACAGATGGAGTGAGAGGAAGAGAAGGAGAGTGACATGGAGAAGAGACGAACATGGCCATTTATTGCTACACCAGACCCCAGGGGCTATGAGTCATGACTTGAGGTGAGATAATGGATTATAGCAAGAAGGTAAGAAAGTGTGATGAACTGTCACTGTGTTCATGTGAAAACCGAGAAATCAGCCAAGTCCAGAACAGGCACTGTTTAGCACCGTGAGCGCTCTGTAAGATGTAAGACGGATATTTTATCTTTGTAAAAAAAAAAAAAAGATATGTTGTGGTTATTTTCTGCAACTTTGGGAAAACTGAGATAGAAGTGATGTGCACTAATTATTGATGGGCACATGCACTGTACAGGTTTAACATACCAAGAAAAAGCTAAGTGATCATGACAAGTCTTTGTTTAAATAAATTTTCATTCTGCTTCAGACCTGCCAAGCCTTGTGTAGAAGCTCTGTGTGGCTGATATGAGGTTGATTTTTAAAAAATATGGCATTGTGGCAAGTCAAACCATTCACTAATTTGGAATGACTGACATCTGAGTAGATGTTTTAAACCAATATTGTACGAAAGCCGCTGGAAGTCGTGCCCCCTTCACTCATTTCACTTTAAGCTAATTCGAACCAAAAACAGACAAAACCCAATTCTTTGACCTGTCCATAAAGCAGAAGGTGTGATTTCTTAATCTCGCACAAGCGCCTCCAAAACGAGGCAACTATTCTTTATTTATTTATGTTCTTTATAACTTTTGCAATAATCACCAAGATCAGACATTCACCGGTTGTAATTTTCTTGGCCGATCTTTCCAAAGTCTGATATGCCGATAGCAATTTTGGCTGATTCGGATTTTTTTTAAGAACTACTGTATATTTGACAGCATACATAATATTTTTGTTATTTTTCTTTTATTTAAAAAAAATGATAAAACATGGACTGTTAAATAATCTTTTCTTTAGGTTACTGAGAATTTTTTTTTTTTTTTTTACAAACTAACTGAAAATTAAAAATTTGGGGCAAAGCAGGTTCATTCTTGTTTTTTTTTTTTTTAATTTCCATGATATTTCATGACTCCTCCAGGACTTCAAGGTAAATTTTCAAGAATCGCTACTTTCCCCCACCCATTCAGGAGAAGTTAACTGAGGTGATCATCACTACCTGACACTATTATAAACGTACTTTTATTTAAAACAGATATTTATGGTGCTTTTCTCTTTTGTTAAGGGCAGTTAAAAAAAAAGTTGCATGATTTACTTTCCATTTGTTCTAATAATGGTGAGATGGACAGTTTATAAACCAAACAAGATTATTTTATTTATTTATTCCTTACTTTAAAGAGCAATTATGGTAAATTCTACAGTAAAATTACGTGATTACTGTAAAGGTAAATGTCACTGTGAACTGATAGGTGGGTTTGATCATCTAATACATTTCCATTTTACAATAAATTACATTTGTTTCATTTATATAAAAAAACGACATATAAAATTAAATATAATATAATCAATTTAAATTCTACAGTACAAATGATCTTTACTGAGCACATGGAGCAGGAGACTTTAAAGTGAAATTAAGTGATACATATGGGTCTGAGTTTTTAAATGCGCCTTTTGTTTGAGCAGCGAGATAATGCCTTAAAATCACCAACATGAAAACCCAAAACGTTTAATGATTAATAAATACTGAACTGCTACTTGTGCACTATAAGGAGGTGGGAGGAAATCACAGATGACTGCCTGTGCCGCTTTGATTAACATGAAAGTGAGAGCGTGGCCAACCTGATGCTAGACTCAGGATTCAATCTCGCAATCACTAAATGAGAGGGAGTTTTCTGCTAGTTTGCAATCGGCAAATAACTGGGTTTTATCTCAAAGTAATTCTGAATAAGTATATCTGAAAACATCTGAAAATCACTTTAAAAAGCAGATAAGCTAAAAAAAAATGGACAATTCTGGTTACTGGCTGATCGATCAGTGCCTCTTTAATCATCATCATTATTATAAATCACTTAATCATAAATAAATGTGGTTTAAACTGACAATGAGATGAAATAATTAACAAATATTGTGCTAAACTGGGCTAAAAACAGAGGATTCAAAAGACAGGATTTCAGTTTGTCAATAATATTTTTCAATTTTAAGTATCTTAAAATGAAAAAAAAAAAAGAAGAAAAAAAAAGCAGTTGTCTAGCAATGACTCTTACGTTGACCCAGCTATCTCGACAACGTTTTTTTTTTCTCTTTCGAATTTTCCCATTATAAATATGTTCAAATTTTTAATTTTAAACTATTTAACACATTGGCTTCCTTTGTTCTCCAGTGCCTGGTAGCATGGACATGATCAGACCGTTTGAACAACTAATCTACAGAAAAAAAATATATCAGCAATGTGGAAACATTTCTACAAGGCACACATTAAACAAGTGATTTGTAAAGCAGCTGTGCGTTATTCCTCTTCAGAGTCGGCAGTTTAGTCATAGCTAATTCTCACCTGTTGGTGAGCGACATGACAGTTCTGGAGATCGGGAGAGTGAAGCCGACGGCTGAGGACCAGCCTCTAGAACGTTTAAGAAGTCTTATTCTAAGAACATATGAGCTAAGAAACATCTTTAATCGGTTAGTGTAATTTTGATGGACAATGGAAGGAAAGATCCTTTATATCCAGAGTGGAGGGTAAGTACTGTATGCTCCGTTAGATACAGTGGCTGTGGCATCACTGCGATGCAAACCCCAGAGCTAAACTTTTATCATGGACTTTGCTATAATTTTTGCTATGATTAACTGGCAAACTAGCTAAAATGAGCAAGATTATTTTATTCCACATTCTTCCAGACAATTTCCTCCCTATTCCTATCTTATTGCAGTTTTTATGGAATTGTAAAACCGTTTGCTGCATCTGCATCCACATGCTATTTCTCTTAACGTCATGTCATGCACTTGGACCCTTTCCTTGGGATCTGAACTGATTCAACAATCTAACACGAGTTCAAGGCCTACCTTTTCTCCGTTAGGATTTCCCAGTACATAGCAGCCCATGACATGGATCAGGTTAGGCTCAGGGTTTACTTTACTCATAAATCTGCTTAGTCTTTTCCAAAACCTACACACGGAGACATACAAAAAGTGTGAGCGGGAAAAAAGAAATCCTTGAGAACTGGATCTGAATAATGGAGCTATCAAAGCACTGAGTTTACTCACTGGCTCATGTCCTCCTCTTTCTCCACCTTGGCAAAAGTGGCCACTTTATTCTTCAGCAGATACAGATGCCCTGGTCCACCCTGATAGAGTTTAATTTATAAGAGAATTCAGCCTCATAGGGAAACATATACAGTACAAAAAGACTTAAATACACACATACTGTGTACCAAACCGTATTACACTTTGATTATTAAATAACATTTACGGTGTCACTACTGCATGTTCCATGGGGCCATATTTGTTGTAAATTCACCTGGCAGAAGATGAGCATGCGCCAGATCTTGCATCCTTTCCTATAGGAAGTAAGTCTTTTCTCAATTTCCTCTAAAGGCAAAAAACAGGGATCATCATCACTGTACGGCCAAGATTTAGAGATTTGAGCATTTAGTATGACATTTAAGGCTTTTGCACCATCGTACACCAAGACAAGTTCTCAGAACAAGGTACAGTTTATCATTATCACTCTGAATCATCATCATTATTATACTGCAGTCCAAATTCTTCATTTCAGGCATCATGCAAGCCAGGGATGACGATTATAATGCCATGCCAGTTTAAACGAACAATAAAAAAAGAAGAGAAAACAGCACAAGAAATGACAGAAACGAACAAACAAGTTTGACATATCACACACCCACACATACAGAGACATGAACCACACATGGCTACCTACCCAAAATATCATCGAATGTAGCATGCTCATGATCCTAGATGTAAAGATATTGATGTTGAGTGATTAATAAACGCAGAACATCAAATTAACAACAAAGAATGACTTCTATAATACTGGTGCTACTTTATTTAAGAGTTCATGCTATATAAGATAACAGAGGTGAGAATAAGTCTTCGTTTCATAAAAAAGCCTCAAATATCAATACCTATGTACTTAGTCAAGACAGACATACCTAAAATCAAGACCCAAGTAAAGACAGACAAATGGCAAGTCAAGAGCAAAGAAAACATTTTATGTCTAATAGATGTCCAAAAGGCGTCAACACCGGATACCCCAACGGTACGATGTGGCAGATTGAGAGACATCCACAGCAAGACGTCTTTTAACAAAAAGCAGGACCTCCCAAGGACGTCTAGATTGCTTTCCGAATTAGTTTGAAAGACATTTTTAAGACAAACGTCCAATAAACGTCTACTGTATAAACAACCACATCTGGAAATAATTCAAAACTCAAAATAAATTTATTTGGACGTTGTTAAAAAGATGTCTTTTTATGGATGTATTCCAATCGTATTTCATTCAGCTGGTCAGGGGATGTCTAACATTGAGATGTTTTGAATGTCTTTTAGACATAACATGTTTTTACTTGGAAATGTAAAATCTTAACTAAATGATAAAATGGGAAAACAGTTAATTTTTCATTTATTCTGTGTAATGAAAAGTTTTGGTATTAATTTAAAAGAATGTTGGTGTACAGAATTTCAATTTGGACATAAAAAAAAACGTAACAGACACCAAAAAAGAAGATCCTAATTTACCATGGTTTGACTTAAGAAGTTTTTTATTTTACAATAGACTGAAAGTGGTGCGCATTCAATAAAAACTGTATTTTGTTGTGTTCCTGTACTAATGACTCAAACTTGCGTTCAGGGGTAGCTCGGTGGTTATGACATTAAACTATGGTTCGGAAGGTCCCAGGTTCAAACCCCACGACCACTAAGTTGCCACTGTTGGGCACTTAATCCTCAACTTCTCAGATGTATAATGAGATAAAAATGTAAGTCACTCTGCCAAATGTAGTGATATGTGAGACTGGGATCTATCCATCCATCTAGGAACCTCTGTAGTCCAACTAGGGACTGTAGAGACCATTGTACAACCATGGTAAGACCTATGGGCAATTTGGGAACGCCAATTAACCTAAACTGCATGTTTTTGGACTGTGAAAGAAAACTGGAGAATCCAAAGGAAACCCACCAAACACTGGGAGAACATGCAAACTCCATGCAGACAGACCCTACTTGGGAATTGAACCCAGAACCTGGAGCTGCAAGACAATAGTGCAAACCACTAAGCCACTGTGCCATCATGTGGGGCGATACTCTAACAAATATATACAATGGTCAACCATAACTTTAAAACCATTGACATTGTAACCTTTGTTCCACCAGGGTGGCTTGGCTCCACAGTAATTCTGGGGTTATGTTATGGTGTCTGGGGGATCCTTTGGAGGCTGTGAGTTGTGGGGTGGGACCTCCTTGTTTTAGGCTTGTTTGCTTGGCGCATCTCATGGATGTTCAATCAGACTGATCTGAAGATTTTAAAGGCTGGGTCAACAACCTTTAACTCTTGTTAAGTCCCATGCACGCCGGGCTGTGGTGCACTGGGTGTTCTGATCGCCTTTGTGCTGTGGCTAGCGTTTGACAGCTTGTGCTGCATTGGCTTTTCTGTGGATCAGGCTGGCCTTTGGTCCCTATGGACATGGGCCCATGATCCTGTCACCAATTTACGGGTGTATAATTGATAATTAGTGTTAATCAAGTCACCTGGTGGTAGTGTTAATGTTATGTATAAAATTGTTCCCCCATGAACATGTATTTGATGTCACAGTTTATTTGATGGACCAACCAAAAACTGGCATAGATTTAGCTATTTGACAAACGTCTAGTGTTTACTAAGCTATGCGCAGATAAATTATTCTCAATTCAAGACGCAAATAAAGATAGACAAGTCCCAAGTCAAGTCCCCAGAAAAAAAAAAGAAGAAAAAAAAAACAGACAAGTGCCTAGGAAAGGCGGACGATTTCCAAGTAAAGACCAAAATTAGGACAGACAAGTTCTAAGTCAGTATAGAAAATGTAGTCCTAAGTGAATACCAACATGTCCCAGGTCAAGACTTAAGTAAAAAAGGACGGTTCCTGAGTTTACATCCAAGTCCTAAACATTGAGCTGTTAACAAATGAAATTTTCATTAAAATATTATGCAATGGAATTCTACCAAAGTAGTTTAAATAAATAATTATTGTTGTTGATCTTACTTTTCCAAACAAAATGTTCTATCCCTGGTAATACATTAATAACTATGATAGACACATAGTACAAAGCAATGTAGAGCAACTATAAAACTATAAACTATAAATAAAAAATGTATATATTAGTATCAGGTATGAAAGTATAAAGTGACAAGAGATCATTCAACACTAGAAACACTACAGTTTTACTGTTTTGGATTGTCTTATTGGGTCTTGAGTAACTTGTGTCCATGTCATGTGACTCAAGTCCACACCTCTGGACGATAACTTGCTACATTTGTGCACAATTATACAGTGTTGTCATTCCATGTTCATGACAGAGTAGAGCTTTATGCTGTGTGGACTTACATAAAGTATCGGGATAATGGAAGGGTCACCTCTGCGAATAATGTTGGGGACGTACTCTGCTTTGGGAACTTTCGATGATATCAACTGAAAAGAAAAAAACAGTGCCAGTCATTAGCGTCTTGAGTTGTGACATGACTTCATTTACTTTTTGCTGTTATTGACTACTTGCATGTTTGTCACAGAGCACGTTTGGGTTCTACAGGACTAATAGATAACTCGAAAGATATGATCTTTCAGTAGTGGAACCACTCTTTCACAATTTGAGTCGTGGAATTTGCCTGTGTAATCAGGGGAAAAAACTCCATACTGTAGATAACTCGATCATTCAGGACATTCAGGTCATCAAATGACTTCATTTTATTGCCACATAACGTTGCTGAGGCTTGACCTGACCCACTAAAGCAATCCCAGATCATAACACTATGCATGATGGGTGCATCGCTTCATGAGTGTCCCTTCTTACCCCAACGCCCCATCACTCTGATATAGGACTATGTGGACTCATCAGACTACATGACCTTTTTCCATTGCTACAAAGTCCAATCCTTATAATCGCTAGTAAACTGGAGCCATTTTACTGCTTATCCTCACTGATCTATCTAATTATAGATTGATTGAAAAAGGGATAAAAAGGTTTATGTCCACTGTAGGAGGGCATAGATCGACCCTAAGCATCAAATAAAAAAAAATAATAGATCACTTCCTAAATCATTAGTTAGTATTTTATTTCCTCAAACCGGTCAAGAAGACAAGACAAGGAGGCTGCCCGACACATTTTCACTTTGTTGCAAGCATCCTAGACAGGCTGTAAACACCTTCTCAGACTAAACTGCAATTTAAATCATTTTTATTGGAGACGGCAGTGTACGAGATGTATTGACCTCTTCAGGAGCCTTATTTATAATATTATGAAACCTGAAACCAATGTCAAATTGAAATATATGTTATGCTACTGCCAGCTCTCTTTTGTGATTTGCAACAGTACTTTTAGGAGCACATTCTGTGTGTGTGTGATACGTCCTTTGTATTGTAGCACAATAGATCTGAATTAGTATGTAGTATGGGTACATAAGATATACAGAGGCAAGATGGCAATATATGTATATATATATACACAGTAGATCACTTATTTATATACATGTCGATCTCAGTGAGACATAAATCACTCTGAACTAATGCAATCATAACATATGGGCACGGCTCAGCCTCCTGATTGATCTTTATGGTTAGAAAAGTTGGCAAAGCTCACCATGACTTTAGGAGGGATGAAGTCATCGCTTTCACAGGCCAGTCTCTCCATCTCTTTCTCCTCCTCCCAGCCCGTGTCATTGCAGCCTCCTTCGTCTTGTGCAGCAGACGGCACCTGCAGATCTCCACCTACAGCACAACATGACATGGCAAAGAACAACGCCCCAGACTCCGGTCAGTTCCCAGACAGACAGACTGACAGGCAGCAGCTGCAGACTAAGCGTAGTGCATAGACTGCATGACACAGAGATGGCAAAGGGGAACAGATGAAGAGATCAACAATCTGGAAAGTTCTTTCAAAAGCACAAAAGTACCTGGCAGCATAGGAATGAAAGAATAAAGAAATGAACACTTGGATAATAAGACCAAATTGACAATCAGACAGCTCCCTCTTCCCATAGACACAAATTCCCCATATAGCGTAGGCGGCACACAGAGACAAAGCGATTACAAACTACACATATAGGATGTCACATGCTGACACAAAATCTGCAGACCACACGTACACACACACACACTCCCACACACCCTCATACACCCACATACACCCACACACATACGAACACAGTCTGAAGCCCTAGACATTCCAGCTGAGACAGATACTCACAGAAAGAGAGAAAGTGAGGAACACAAAATTGGAGACAGAGCCCCACTCAGAAGAAGACAAACAGACAAGGTCAGAGTCAGCAGCAGAAGAAGCAGAGCACTCTGTGTGTGTGCGTGTGAGAGTGTAATAAGTGGCTTGTTATGGCAACGATGGGGGGGGGGGGTTCTTTTACAAACCTAAAGCTTAAGCTCTCAAATCAAACAGTTGTCTAAGCTTTCAAAATATATAGATAGATCATGAGTAGATCTGTGCATGTGCATGGGACGTTACCCAAAAGCTCTAAATGTTTCGGTCTCTAGTCACATAAATGATTGGTAAAAATGCATTACTGTACGATTTCTATTTAATGTCCCCTGGGTACATTAAGTTGTTACTGTAAACTGGACGGTACTGAATCAAGTAGCATTTTATAAGCTGTTGAATAATGAGGGTGGAATCCATTTATATTATCTTAGATTTGACAGAATATCTGCATTTTACATCCCCTAGTTGTTTGGGCTTAAAGCTAACCCTTATATTATTATTTATGAGAGCTCTCGTAAAAGTGTGTCTGTTAATGCTCCAGCTGAAATACCACTCAGATAATGCATTTTTTCATACAGCAAACATTTTTTTCATACCTCAAACCTACAAAAGTATTTCCCTCACTTTTTTTTTTGGTTTTAGACACACAAACCTACTGGAGACTCATCCGAAAGTCTAAAAGTGACATTTGCATAAGAGGTCCCCTGTTTAAGATTTGTTCTTGGGGTTTAGGTAGGGGTCTTTATGCTATGGGGGGAAAAAAATCCTGTTTTTTAATGCAGTGATACGAATCCCCTCCCTTACAAATGTACGTCTTAAGAATTGCAATGACATGTATATAAGAGATTTGAATCAGCATCTGAAATATTTTCGGCATACGAATGAAAGAACCGAATTGAACGCCGGTTAAGTTGCGGGTTTATCTGGGAGCCGTTCAAGACGTGATTGCGCCAGTGGAAAGTCAAACAAAGCGAGTTTAAAATTAATTAATTTATTTATTTATTTAGCATTTTGTGCAATGGGTCCAAAGAAAGTTAGAAAGAACCGTAGCAAGAAGATTTTCAGTCAAAATCAATTAAGATATCAAGACATTAAGGTTCATAAGACATCTTTTTTAATTCAGATTTTTTTCGCTAAATATGATTATAGCGTTGGAAATTGGTGATATTGGTAATATCTTTGATTGGCTGGAACGGATTACCTGCATTTACATTATTTCTTATGGGAAAATCCGCATCGCAATATGAATTTTTTGACTCCAGAAAAAATTTCAATTCTCAAAGAATCTACATATCTTTTCCTATAAATATTGTCACCAAATCTAAACATGGCCTTCAGTCAAGAACAAGCTCATACCAGGAATTTACAAACCATGGAGGTGAGAGCCAATAGAAAACACAATTGTTAATTTACTAGGATTTACTAATTTACTAGGAGTAGTAAATTAACAGTTTTATTATTTTGGGGGAGACCTGTTGGCTGGGTCGGTTGTTTGGAGTAGTGGCCACTTGATCTAAAAATCTTTCTTTCTTTCTCATCACTTGCTCCTGTCTACAAAGAGTAAAAAATCTTGAGCTTGCATTTTTTTTTTGCTGTACTACCCAGCTTTCATGCACACGTCTACTCGTCAGTTTGAATCCTAGTAAATCAACTGGACTCCAAGACCGTTTAAGTGACTTTGCTCTTTGGGTAGAAGATGAATTTTAGTTCATATATTGAGAGCAGAAGAGAGCAGGCACAGAAGATTGCCACTCTTTTTCGTCTCAGGCCAAATTACGCTTCCTTGGACTCTTGATAATGCCATCATTATTATTTGAACATGAAGAACTGGCTAGTGGGTGGGAATTATTTAGGACTAATTGTAAAAATCTGCATTAAAAGTCATACAGATCTTTAATGTGCAGCATACACAGTATAGACCAGTATGTTTTTCAATGCAAATTTCTTATAATTAGTCCTAGAATTACGGTGCGAACCAATAAGGTGTCTGTAAATATACAAGTGCATTTCATACAGGTACATACACTTAACCACATGATGAATGTGTCTGTACATATGTGTAATCAGTCCAGTGTGCACGGTGGGTTAATGGGTTGACTCACTGTCTTTTGAGTCGGGTAGCGAGTCTTGCTTGACCGGGGTCGGGTCGCTCCAGGAGCGGTTGAAGCTCTTCGCCCTGCGCTCTGCAAAGGCTAGTGGAGGTGGAGAGATGATCACACACACTCTCTCTCTCTCTCTCAATCTCTCCCTCCCCTTAATCACACATTCCTCTCACACTGTGCCCGCATAATATGTGTCACACATGACATAGAGATGCCAGGACCACTAACCACATGCTACACAGCTTCACATATACACACACATTTCTCAACTTCAGTCCATCACTGGCTAGTTTAACGCTGTTGTTTCGATTTCCCTGTTGTTTCTTCTTATCCTGCTTAAACAAACCCTCAGCACTCAGTGTAAGACCAGAGGCTAACTCCAGTTCATTATCGTAACGATCATCAAGAAGAACAGGACCACCCAGAACCACCCCCCCACCCCCCACTCACACACACACACACACACACACACACACACACACACACACACACACACACACACACACACACATACTGTACCGCTAATGCTTATATCTTCTCATGCACACTGAGACACATTCTCATAGCAATCCATGTACACACAAGACTTATGCAAACACAATACCATGCCTGTACATACCAAAACATAAATGAGAGACACAAATGAACAATGCTCAAATTACGTCAATCATGCACTTAATAAGTCACTCATATACATGCACACACAGTGACTCACTCTGAGCTTTCATTCTTCTGCTGCCCACCATTCGAAGGTGCTTCCGGAAATTTCTGTACTCATGTTTAATTAATGGAAAGAGGAAGAGAGAAAAGGGAAAGAATAAGATTATTGGTTCAAAATGGTGAACAGATGAACAAAAGACAAATGTCTGTTATCTGAACATAAAGACCACATACTGGTCATATCTGTACATTCTCTTAACACTGGCTATGTACGTAAACCTCACAGTTATCAATTACCCAATTGAAAAAAACCTGACTTCAACATCTGAAGGTCAGCTGTCCAACTATAGGGCAAAATCAAACCTCCCCTTTATCTCCAAGACCATAGAAAAGGTTGCAGCAAAGAAGTCATGCTTATACCTACAGGCATAACATTCATGAAACACGTATCAATCAGGATTTGGGGCTCATCGTACTGTAGCACAGAAGCAGCACTGGTTAAAGTGGTAAATTACCTACTACTGGCCTCTGATTACAGCTGATGCTGCAGCTTTTGTGCATACTATTTTATCTAACTCTACATTAGAAAATGTGGTAGGAGTTATGGGAAAGGCTGTCTCCTAGCTCAAATCTTATTTGGCCAATCGCTATTTATCAGTTACTATATACAGTATACTAGTTAGTATAAGTTTGGTGGTTCTGCAAGGTTCTGTTTTAAGCCCACTGTTTTTTTCTCCCTACTGTATATGCTACTTCTGGGTAATATCATTTGGAAACAGAACATTAACTTCCCCTTTTATTCTGATGACACTCAGTTTTAAATTTCAGCAAAGCCAGAAGAGAGACACCAGTTTAATCATTTTGAGGAATGAGTAAAGGACTTCCTTCTCCTTAATTCTGAAAAGACAGAAAGAATTGTACTAGAGGCACATGGTGCTACAAATAAACTTTCTGATTATTTAGTAATCCTGTATGGCCTCTCTGTTTCATCGTGTGCAACAGTAAAATACACCTTGTAAAAAGGAACCTTGGTGTGATTAATGATTTCAGTCTTCATTTCAAGCTCATATAGATATTATCACAGGGATAGCCTTCTTTCATCTTAGTAATACTGGTAAGCAGTATTTCTGATTATTCATTACATTTTGCTATATTTTGCTATAAAGCACTGGATGATATAGTGCCACTATTTTATTACCCACCATACCCACTACTTTGAACAAAAGACGCAAGCTATTTGTTAGTACCTCATATAATAAAGACAATGCTTTCTTTTACAAAGCCCCACAGTTATGGAACATAATAAAAGCCAGAGCTTTCTTGTACAAAGACCTCACAGTTATGAAACAGTGTAGTAGCTGGCAGCATGTAGACTACATCTGTGGCTACAGATGTACACTGTGAACAAATTATAAACGATGAAATAACAGCAATCTGTGATCTGCAGAAGTATCAAGAGAAGCTTCTACAGGATTGTTCTGGAATGCAAGTTAACTGATAAAAAACAATCATGAATAAAAAATTCACAGAAGGAACAATGGGCGAATACTGTCTGGGTGAGAAAATGTCCATGATAGGTGAATACAAACCCTTCCTATGTATACTGATCAAACACAACTAGTATTTGAGGACAAAGGACACACATGAAAACAAAAATCTTTCTTTACTTATAACTGTACGGAAATGCTTTTCTGAAGTCAAATAAAACCTACTTATCTCCACCGCAACGCTATTCAAGCCAAGGTATCTGATGTTGCTAGCTGATACACTTCATTTAAAGTCAACCTCGCTACCGCTATAAAATATTTGCCTCGTGGCCTAAGGGCAGTTCATGGCCAATTTGTAAACCAAATAGACATAAACCAACATAAAATATTGTATACAATCCATAAATGATACGAAGTACATTTATGATCTGGATCAGTATTGGCAAGTACTCCTACTCAGTGGCGGCCGGTCAATACGGGGCGCAGGGGCGCCAACTCCCTTAAAATTAGGCAGAGAAGAATGCTACTTTAACATGTAATTATTTAACATAATAATTATTTATTTTAATAATGAAATAAAGTCATTTAGTCACAATATTCCGCTGTATTTCTTGATAGAATTTATTTACAATATAAAAAAAAAAACTCTAAATTGTATTACGTTAATTTATGTTCGTGTACGCGGAGCGCCGGACAAATGAGTGTCTATGTAGGCAGGTACATTTTTGAAAAGCATGTGACTTGAGGCTGAGCTCTAATTGGATCTTTTTAAATCATCCTTGGGGCGCAGCACTGTGCGTCCCGAACACTCCCACTTTTGTTCTTAGCGAATCAATATTAGTTTTAAATATTTGGGCTCCTGTGATTGGACCATTCTCAACGAAGAAATTACAGCAAAATTTCTTTTTAAATAGAACCACTGGCCTGTGTTTATGCAGCTTTTGTTTGTTTTTCGTGTGTTTTTTATTACTGACAATAAAGCCACTTTAAACTTCAATTGACAGTTTTAAAGTACATTCATTGCATGATTTGTTTTATACTAGCAGTAATGATGCTTAATCACTTGATAAATGGCTATTTACAGGCGATTATTAAAAGTTTATTTTAATTTTGTACCAGCCGCCGCTGCTCCTACTCCTAAGTGCAAACCTATACTGTTTCACTGTAACTAAATCTTCAAGTGATGGATTGGCAATACTCCATTCCTGTATTAAAGACTGTTTTCACTGCCATTTAACATTCTGCCACTTGGTCCACGTACTGACACATGTTGACCTACACTATGCGATTCCCTTCACTCGGAGCACATTTAGACACATGGGTAAGGTGCATCCCTCACTCCTGCTGACAATTATTATTATTCTGCCCCAGTTTCCGCCTACAAAGGTATCACACTACTCTCATTACTATTATAACCATACACAAACAGCTACAAAAGTGGATGAGAGGGCGAGGAAATACTGCTGCAATTCGTTATGATCACAGACACACAATTACAATGTAGTGACTTGGGAATAATTGGCAGGGCAACAAGAAAGGGATGGAATGAAAGAAAGATTTGCAATGAGTAGAGAGAATGAGAGCACAGTCATCCCATGCTGTCTTTTGTTCCCTTTTGCTCCTCACGGCCACGGACATCAAAGGCATGAACGAATGGTATCACCTTGCTTAATGAGGAGGCGACAGAAGGAGAGAAAGGAAGCAACGAATGATGACTCAGTGATTCTCATCAACATTTCATGGGTGTTCCCTGCATCTCCTGGTTCATTTTTATTTCCTAATGCTCTTCCTATCTTTCCCCTGTGTCCCATCTTTTTTTTTCTCTCTTCCATTTCTTTGTGTATGTGAAGGGTTGTAAATAAAATGTGTGAGTATTTGCTGGCTACTCAATTCATCTTCTGAATTCGAAAGCCTGCCCATGAAACATTATCCTTGTCTTGAAGCGGCTGGGCATTGTGGGATACATACAGTACGTACACAGACACATCCTTTCACATCTACCCTGTTATTACAATTTTCACATGTCCCCCTCTCTGCCCAGTCTCTCAACCCCTCCTCTCTTCTTCTCACTTTCACTTCTTCTCGTCTCCTCAATCTCCTGAATGGATGATTGCGAAATCGCCCCTGGCCGTCTCCAGAACAATTGGGAATCCATTCCGACCTGTTTCAATTACATTTTTTGCATCTTCAGGAATTGCCTGAGATAATATTTATTCATATACTATTCGAAAATCCAATATTTCTAGCTATGCTTGATCACTTATTCTCTAAGATTTACAATTAACCATTAACATTATCACAGTGATTAAACTATGTAAAATAGTCAGAGTTTACTCTAAATTGTTACGATTTTTTAATGATTTAAACAATTCCGTCAGCCACTATAAAGAACCCGTTTTGTGATCCAGCTGCGTGACACAGAACAGAACTGCACTGGAATTATTTTGCAAGTGATCACCATTGATTTTAGTGTTTGAGTCTGGGAATATCACAGAAATCATTTCTGCTCCATGCAGTCTAAAGCGGAATGGGTAAATGAGGACCACCAGTGGAATAATGTAATGTAATGCAATGATACCTTTTAATAAGGTGTGGTCACAAAGTAATTAATTAATTAAGGCCGTATGTTATATTATTATATAATATATAATAATATGGGGTTTGTTAAATGTAAATTTCAAGCTTATGATCAATTATTTTTTTAGGCCACGAGCTCATGACTTATTATCTTGTTGGAATGAAACTGTAACGTGTATCTTTTAGATAATTACTTGAAAGGAACCCATGAAAGCATCTATTAGCTTTGTTTAGCGGAGACGTTGCTTAATGTAACATGGGCTAATGGTATCGCCATTTGCAATGCTCTGATATGTGTTAATGCTTTATTCCAGGGTAGTAATGTGTTTCATTATAGACCATCTCCACACTTAGGTTTATTGCCCACGATGATCCAATTCATTATTTTCTTTCAAACTCACTCATTTTTAATTACCACGCATAGCTGCGACAAATTAAATAGAAAGCTTGTGCGAAATTAAACCCGTAGCCTTAAAATATGACTTGGAAGCCACAACTTCAAGAAAAATAAGTAAAAAGTAAGCGCAGGGATTCTGTATCGTATATGTTTGTCTGGTAGTAGAGATTCTTCCAGAATTTTCTGCCACTATAACAATAAACCTTTAATAAACCTTTTCCCCCCGTTAATGAGAACTTTTATTGGAAACCAAATGTATAGCCAATTGTATAATTTCCAATTTTTTTTTTTTTAAGGATCTGACTACATAACAGGAATGTGTCCATTAAACAAACAAATAACTTTAACCAAATTATTATACTGTATCTGTGATGCATAAGCAAATGTTCTATATATGGATTATTATAGAAAATTAGAACCTAATTTATAATTAAGTGTATGAAAGCATTCTACTTGTTATTACCGGCTCCAATAAATTCTTTTTTTTTTTTTTTTTTACCAAGTTAAACAGGTTGTTCATTATGTTCTCAGTAAAGAGAAATACCTCGAAATTATTGTCTGCCCTGATCACACATACAGTACACTACTATGCAGTAGATTAGGTTATGTCTCTGCATTATTTATCCCACTCATTTCCTGTTCAATATAATGTCAATGGAAAGGACAAGTCACAGAACATTCATGAAACTGGCCTGGCTTTGAGAAAGTAATTTGTCCTTGATGGTTCTGCATCTCTCTGAATGGCTTGGATCTTTCTTGTGACCTTCAATACCGCATCAATTTATATTTTAATGAAATCCTACATTGATTTTTTTCTTTATTGTAATCTTATTGCCTGACCGTTTAAACAGATCAGCTTACAAAGCTTCGACTTTCATACTAATACCAACATGAGTGCAGCACAATTGCATTGTATAGATTACTCAGACTCCAACTCTGTGGTCTGTGCTACTGGAGGTCATGTTAAAATGACGTTGATGAAATCTATGAGAACTTCTAAAAGGAATTAGGAAAATACAAGACGAAGAAACAAACTAACAGTGGACTTTTCTATTTCACCATGTTTCATGTTTCATGTTGGACTTACTTTTTTCCTTTAGTTGAGGTTTTGGGCTATTGGTCAGAAAGTAGATGAATGTAAATGTAAAAGACTTGGAGTGTGTGATTAAACTTTTAAGACGATATAGGATATTACAGCATAATGGACTGTAAATCCTGGAATATTCCGTCTGCAAATAAAAAAATAAAAAATAAAATAAAACTATAAATCTGTATAATATACAATAATGTGCAGAAGCCACTTTTGAGCCATTAGTCATTTCTGCATATTTTTCTTCCAAAGACCCAGACGTTCTTGTATTTTTAATGTAGTCTTGAGGAATAATTCTGCAGGCTTCCTAAAGGACTTTTTTTTTTTTTTTTTTTTTTGGTCTCTCGTTTTCAGTCCAGTCTCTGTATCTGAGCAGTTTCAGATTTTCTAGTAAAGCCACACAATGACCTATGAATCACTCAAGCATAAAAAAGTGTAACTTAAGACACGAACCAGTGAGAAACAAGTGAAAATGATGACAGATGATCAGGCAGGTGATTAGTATACTGGTGATGCTGAATGCTGAGTGGTTGGAACAGACGAGAAGGGAAATGAGGTTTTTCAAATTGTATCTTTGGGCCCTTTGCAGCTTGTCACAGTAAAACAAACTTCTTTTATTTAAGCTACATACTTTACATCAATATAAAGAAATAAAGAGTGGACCATGACTTCGCACAGTACTGTATATATACTTATATATAATATCTTATCTATAATCTCTCTCTCTCTCTCTCTCTCTCACTCTCTATACACACACACACATCAATATAGATGTTTCTTATAATTCGTTTTCTGATCATGCACAGGATTTGCAGATTTGTTGCTTAAAAGTTGTCTAATTGACAGCTTCTTTACACTCTGGCAAAAAAGTTGCTTTTAAAATGTCAAGTAATCAGCTGGCTGTAATACCGAGGAGATTAAAAAAGGTTACACAGAATATAGGAGTTGCAGAGAAGCAAGCATTTAACAGGTAAAAAATGAAGTTAGTTTTTACTCACGATATCCTGCAGAACAGTACAGGAGGTCATGCATAATATAAAAGAGAAAAGAAAGAGAAAAAAAAAGTCACTTTACAGCACTGATTATGTGTATGTCTGGAATATATAGGTAGTGTGGAGGGGTTTCCGTGTGCAATTTGCTTACTGTGTACTCATCAACCTTCTGAGTCACTGAGAGTGTGTGTGAATGACAAATAAAATTGAGCATGATTGGTTGGAGAACATGCAGGACCAACTGTTGATAAGGTCACTGTGTGTGTGTGTGTGTGTGTGCGTGTGTGTGTGTGTGTGTGTGTGTGTGTGTGTGTGTGTGTGTGTGTGTGTGTGCGTGTGTGTGCGTGTGTGTGCGTGTGTGTGCGTGTGTGTGCGTGTGTGTGTCTGTGTCAGTGGGTTGCTTACGCCTGCATGGTCGTGGTAGCAGTCTGGAAGCTGAACATGTTCTCTTTGGGGTACCACTGGTTGTCTTCTGTTGGAGAGAATCTAAAGTTAGCTGTGGGTTTCCTGGACACGACTGAAAGGATGCGCGTATCTGTTTTATGGATGCATGCAGACAAGGATTATGGGAAATCAAAGTTTTAGGAAGCTTAAAAAGGAGCCAAGCTTGTGCCAAGCTTGTATTATTACTGCATGAATGGCTGATGACATATTTTGCGCGTCCTGATTCGTCTAAGAAATGGAAAGCTAAAAATTACAGACCAGAAAACATTTCTAATACATGTGTTCTGCTTTAATCTGCTTTTTCGTCTTTCAAAATTAAAAACTGGATTTCTCCTGACACTGCTGTATATAGGAAAAGAATTCCGAGATAAAAATTAAATTCTAGATTTCAAAATCTTTTTAAAAATAACAATAATATTTACTTATTCCCTAAGGAGCAGAATTCAGTCCCTTATCTGTCACGCAGCAAAAAACACAGTTCCACTGCACAGAGGGCGAGAGAGGCTCACAGAGACACAGAGAGAGAGACATGAAGAAAATACAGACCACGGCACAATCAACAAAGCCCCCATTTGATCTCCTGTCTTTCTCTCTCTCTCCGTTCTCCTTTCCCATCTCACCTCTGTCTATAAAAGTCACGCGGTCCACACTGCTCATGCGCTCTAGTGGGCGGCGCTGCTTGCCTGGCTCTCGCACGCTGCTCTCAAGCTCTAGCGAGCCTTGGCTGCGTGACGGTGCTCCGGGGCATAGGTCGCACGCCAGGCTGCACTCTTTGCCCTCACCCCACCCGCGTATGTTGTGAGCGCTGACGGAACTCTGCAGGGGCTGAGAGAGGTTGTGGTGATGATGATGGTGATGGTGGTGTTGGTGCTGCGATGGACCTGCTCCGGCGCTTCCTGACGCTCCACCTGCAGGTTGCTGCATATTCGGGCCAGTGGTGCTATGGTGGTGGTTGGCGTGATGATGGTGGTGATGCTGGATGGGCGAGGAGGATGTGGAGGCCTGGGCGAGGGCTTGAGAGGCAGACGGGGAGTCCCGTGTCTCCCTCAGTACATCCAGCTCTAAGCTCTCCTTGCTAGTACGGCTTCCCGAGAGCATGTCACTCTCGCCGCTGATGGTGTAGACGCGTGATGGCTGCAGCGAGCACTCCACGCACTTCTGCTGCTCCTCCTCGACCGAGAAGCTTCGCTCCAGTGAAAGGCGGCTCTCAGAGGAGGTAGAAGGGATGGCTGAAGGCTGCAGCAAGCGCACCGTAGGGTCGATCAGACTGGGTTCGGTGCTGCTGTTTGAGTCCTGAAGAGGAAAGCTTTGCTGGTGGTTGTTGTTCTGGGTGCAAACACTATCCGGCGAGTCCGAGTCGTGGCCAATGAGTGTGTCAGACAATAAGTGATCTTGATTGAATAAACAGACAGAGACAGTAAGTATGACAAAAAGAGAATAAGGGACAAATAAAGTCATGGCCAGTAGGAATATTTTGAAACATTACTTTCTATGAGGCTTGAGATGGAGGTGTACATCAGACCAGAGAACTAACTTATCAATTGTTATTAAAATGCAAAAACAGTCATTTTATGAGCAGGAAGGATTTGTTTAAACTTTCTGCAGAAGCAGACAGGATTTGTCAAAAAATCCTTCGGGACCAGGTGGGAGTGTGATTAAAAAAAGTCCCACGCAAACCTCCAACTTGGGGCACACACAGAAAGGCTTATCGGAAAAGAACAAGGAGAAGAGAGGTTAATGAGGGGCTGACCTGATCCGTTTCGGCTCTCAGGGTGAGCGTGAAGGTACTCTCCAAATGCTCGGGCTGCTCTGGAAAGAGACACATAAAATCCATCATACACACTAGCTATCTCATCAACACAAGCACAGCAGGACAGGAGAGAGGCTGTAAGTCATGATAATTGATGTTCTGAGCCCAATCAATTACTTGGACTTGGATCTATATCTATCCCGACTAAGACAAATTCAGGTCTTATTGTAAGCTCGCTAACAGTAAATGGAGTCATGAGCACCAACACATAGGGATGAACAGAACAAAGCATACTGTGCACATGAACACTGTCTAGGTATCTTTAAGACATGAAATAGCATGTACCCACATCATATAGTCACTGTCGTGGGATTTGAGAAACTATAGAAGCTATTTGCACCTGGGTAAAAATAAAAAGGCAGAATAAAGCTATCTGTGCCTGGCTGGAAATAGAAATGTGCAGCCAATTTAATCACTGACGATTCCCACATGGTTGCCAAGTCAGTCTTTTAAACATAATAACCATTAGGAGACAAAGAGCTTCACATGCTATTCATTTGTTCACACAAAATAATAGTCATGATAGCCTAATGTTAGCTAGCTTGCTACTGACCTGTATACTACAATGAGTTAGCCTCATGCTACTGTATCTCACATTATAAACGCAGACCATATTAATAAGACAATACTTAGCCTATAGTTAGCTTGGATTGTTTTCATTTAGCTAGCACTTTGACAAACCTGCCAAGATACTTCAGTCAAATAGCAATGGGCTAAAAGGAAAGAAAAAAGTTAAACTGTCATGTGTAAAAAATGTTGAAATGTTAAAATGTGCTAATTCTTTTATACAAAACCTGTTTTATTTGTGTTTAAATAACATAAATAGCGGTAGCCTATACTGTATGTGGCCAAAGCTAGTTTGCCAGGCTAGCACTGATTCTGTTTAAGAATACAGTCAAGTTGTCACATTTCGCATTTGTCATCATTGTCTCTTTATTATAGATTTCTAACATTTTAATTTTAAACAAATAGCATAGACAAAAGAGTTTAGCTTCCAGTAAGCTAACAAATACAATTTCATTAAACACTTGCTTTAGGGACAGGAAATGAGACAATCCCTCCACAAAAAAATGAGTGTAACGAACGCTACAACAATCTCACAAGTAATGGCTATGAAATGCTACCCCTGAATATTGCTATAAACACACGCAAAACTGTTAAAATAAATTAAATGTAGCAGAGTGAATAATCACAGTCCATATAGCCATTCCATGCAGTACAAATTTTAAAATCATACAACAGCTTGAGGAACCATCCATCCATCAAGGAACCTCTGTAGTCCAACTAGGGGCTGTGAAGGCCAATCTTGACCACTGTATTTATTCCTATTTTAAAGGCCGTGGTAGGACCTCCGGTCAACCTTCACACACTACGAGCAATTTAGGAATGCCAATTAGCTGAACCTGCATGTCTTTGGACTGTGGGAGGAAACCGGAATACCCAGAGGAAACCCGCCAAGTATGGTATGCACACAGACTCCGATGTGGGAATTAAACCCCGACCCTGGAGGTGCAATGTCATGGTGCTAACCACTAAGCCACCAGCTTGAAAATCACTCTTGATACACCTACATTATGTAGAGAATTTTTTGTTTTCAATGTAGAGGCCTAATTATACAGTTATGTCCAGTAGAGTTTAATATTTAAGAGAGCCTATTATGCAAAGACAGCCAAAAGAGTTAGCATTCCGCATATGGAAAAAAGTTCCCTGCTTTTTGTCTTTTTTCCCATTTCTGTACTGCCAGAGGCTTGAACAAGCAAATTAGATTTTTTCCCCTAAGGTGACCTCATATAAGAGTTGTTACTCAGCTCTGGCCAGCTTTGCTCATTATCTAATCTAATTGTATTTATTAATCTAAATGATCTATTTCAAATGCATTATCTGAGGGGTATTTCAGCTGGAGCGTTAACAGACACTTTCAGGGAGCTCTGAGAACTGCTTTAACTATTTAATAAAAAAGTAAAACATGGGATCGTTAATATTCTACTGATAAACTTTTAACACCATTCAAGTATTATTAAAGTATGCAGTGCAGCTCACAATAACTAATAGCATTCTGATAAAGAAAAAAAGATGAAAACATGATTTTATATATGGTATACATGTATACATGTACTGTATGTAATGTATGCACCCATTGTGTCATGCAGCTGGGTCCCTCCTGAAAACCCACTCTTTCAATTCATGATATTCCTGCACATACCGTTAATCATCTTACTTGTAAAAGACAATATAGGAAAATAATAAATGACATGATGTAATGCAACCCAGAACACTGTAATATGACTTTGGCCTCTTATACCACAGAAAACATGACTTAAAGTTACAGCTGTGCTGTTATAAAGTGCTGACACTCCAAACAATGAACATTTCCCATCACTACACTCTCTCACTCATTCTCTATACGGTTACCCTCTTGGAAGGCTTGGATCCTACCCCATGGGGCTTGAGGCACTAGGTGGGGTACATGCTGGACAGGGTGCCAATCCATCACATGGCACAAGCATGCAGTCACTCATACCCACTCCGGGCAATTTGGAAATGCAAATTAGTCTAATCTGCATGTCCTTGGACTGTTGGAGGAAACCGGAATACCTGGAGGAAAATCCACCAAGCATGGAGAAACCATGACAACGATACACAAACACACACACCCAAGATGACTCAAATCTCTCCCTGGAAATGCAAGGTCACAGTGCTGATCAATACACCACCTCGCTGGCCCGTATCAACAATTAAAAACATAATCAATCTGTTTAGATTATGTGGTCTACATGATTACTAAAGGATCAATAATATATTAGAACAATTACAACAGCGCTGCTGTCATTAAAAATTGATGAAGATCTAAATAATTTATAAGGCATCAAACAGCAACGTGGTATAACACGCATTAGACAAGTGGAGTAATGTACAGAACATGCTGATAAGTCACTCTCAAGCAACAATGGGTCGTTTTATGATTAGGAGTTTATTAAGTCTGACTTTTTGTCTTATTTCCCTTGTAGTTCTGATGCTCAGTTTAAGCGAGCAGCTTGGTTTAATCTTAATGGAGTCTATTATGTGTTATCATTTCACTGTCCGATGGTTAGAAACGATCTGCAATTCATTATTTGGCAACCGTTAACATGCTGGGACGGTCTGATAATGGCACGCTAAACACAGTAGGTCTTCCCTACTTAAAAATAAATAACGAGGATAAAATGTAGGGTCCTACAAACATTTATTTTGTTTCTTTATTTAATAATTGGAAAAGTGACACTTTTTTATATGGGTCTGACCTCAAATCTTTCACAGGCACAAAAGATTTTTGGTATAAGTTTGCAGAGCTTAGTGCTAAAGTTCTACAGTAGTGGAGAGGAAGCATATGTGACAGAGAAAGAGAGAGAGAGAGAGAGAGAGAGAGAGAGAGAGAGAGAGAGAGAGATCAACATTGTATCTGAGATCTGTGCCAATCGCAGACTCGGATATAATCTCTTTATCTTTCCAAGCCTTCAAGCATGGAAAAGGATGAAAATGTTAAACTGGTCTTTGGGGAGAACAATATCAGGGGCGTTCAAGTCAAACCGGGACTTCTAATTGCACGGAATCGTAAAGGACAGTTATAAGAGTGCAAAACAACCTTTATTTCTCTATTTAATCCCCTGCCACATTGATGCACTTATACCAGAATTTCACTAGTGCTTGGACACCATCAAGGAAGAAAGGTTTCTCTGTGTGGGGTGGTAGAATCAGAAGTAGGAAGCTGATCATAAGATGAACCACCATCAAGAGATGCAGAAAGGTCTTGGGGTAGGATGATCACTGGGGTCAGTCTGTTCGGCAACGCTTTTCTCCACTATGGAATTATGGGGGATTTTGCAATATGGATCATCAGGTAGTAGTAAGGCTTCAGGCTGGTCCAGAAACCTGACTATTTCCGCAGCCAGATGGAATGAGTGCAAATGCAAGAATTGTCTTAAAGTCGCAGGAATATGGGAATGAGAAAAAAGCGATAGAGAAGGATAGAAGTAAAAGTAATGAAAGACGTTGGAATTTTCATAGAGGACCAAATTAAAAGAGGAACAATGAATGAGAAATGTATGTGTGTCTGGGTAAAATGCCAGCTCACACAAGCACTAACTCATTGTAATATGATTAAAAATAATGTCCGCATTAACTCGCTTGCTGGTTGTAATATGATCTACTGTAAGAGAACGTGAAGACTAACTCGCTTATTATAACATGACTAAGGAGAATGATTATGGCAATAATGGCAAATAAATTCAGAACTAATGTGCCATAATCACGCAAGCAAAAAAACAAGTATACAAAAATGGAGAAAAGAGAAAAGCTAGAATACTTACACATGTCAGAAAAAAAACAGATAAGAAGTGATTCTCCGGGTGAAGTATTCAAAGACTAATGAAGAAGATGCAAAAGGATGAAATGAATGTATTGTAATGCTTCTCCTTCAAACAAAAGGAATCGGAGAAGCAAAAAATAATAGGAACCTAAAAAAAGGGAGGGGAGTGAAAGACAACCCTTCTTAACTATGATGAATATATATGGGAGGCACAAGGGTTTGGTCTGGAAAATAATACTGTCTAGGAAAATGTAGGCAAATTAAGAGAAGAAGAAACTGAAGGGATTAGAAATTATATATACACACTCTTTATGAGTAAAGGAGTGGGATTTTTTTTATTATCTTTTTTGACCAGCTGCTGACTGATTCAGACGTTTTTGCTTTTTACTTAACCTTTTTTTGGATTTAGTGGATTCAAATTCAACATTAAAAATTTATTTGCCACATACACAACTATACAGTTGTGTATGACGTGCAGTGCAACGCATACATGACTTCCAATGACCAGAAACAAAAAATGTTCAAATACACCTAAATATACAGAAATCCAAATCAAATGAAAATGTTCAAGGTATAAAAATATCTAAATATCCAGAGCTTTGTATTATTGTACAGTAATAATGTGCATGAGGATGGATGACAGCAGTAGTTATGACTGTCAGACATAAGGTGCAGAAGTACCATGTCAATGAATGTTTCATGTGCAAAAATATCGAGTATGTCCAACAAAAAGACAGCAGTGAAACGGAAACACTTTCCTGACTGCAACAAAGAGATCAGGCTAATGTTGGGTTGTCCTTGGTCCAGCAGCACTTGATGTAGACAGGTTACAAATCAGGGCCCTAAGTGGGGATGATGCTCTCAGCTGATCAAACGACCCTCTGTAGAGCTCATCTGTCCTGCATGGTGTTGTTCCCACACCAGGTTGTGATGTTTCCTGTCAGGATGACCCAGTGCTACAGGTGTAAAAGTTCCTGTTTCTCTCTGGAGAAACCAGGGTCTTTCAAGTGTCTCAAGTGTGATAGAGAAGCTGTCGGGCCTTCTTCACCAAGTGAACACCAAGGTACAGACAGCTGTTGACTCTCTCCACTGGGGTCCCGTTGATGACAGGCGGCTCGTAGTTCATCCCCTGCTTTGCATACTGTTAACTTCTTTGTCTTGTGCTGTTCAAGAAGAGGTTCATCTTTTGGCACCAGTTCTACAGGTGTTTAAACTCTTCTACAGTAGGCAAACCTTCTAGTTGTTGTCAGGCCTACAACAACAGTGTCATCAGCAAACTCGATGTTGGTAGTGTCCACATAGTCAGTACTACAGCAAGGGGCTCAGGATACAACCCTGGGGAACCCAGTGCTGATTGTGAGGGAGGCTGAGACATGTCTGGGCAACCAAATTCTCTGTGGCCCGTCAGTCAGGAAATTGAAGAGTCATTGACACAGAGAGAGGCTGAGTCCCAGGTCCTCCAACTTGGGGGAGTGAGTGTGGAGTATAAAATATATAGTGTTGATCAGTCGATCCTTTGATTGTAGTTCTTGCTGCAATAAATTCTAACTTGCTTTTCGCAACTCAAGACTCTGGTCATTTATATTTTTCATGTTTTTTGAAAGTCTGCAATGTCATCCCTGATCAGCCGAGGTCAGTTCCTATAATTTAGTGATATAATATAGAGTCATGTGGTATTGGTAAATGATTGTGTGTACAGTTTCCACAGACAGATGTGCCTCTTCCACAAGTGAACGTTTCTGAACGTTCACAAGAACGACTGCCGTGGGCCATCTTAGACGGGATTATCAATCGTGGACAAAAAGTCTCCCTTAAATCGTCTGCACCAATCAAATGTTTTACTGCGGCTTTTGTCCGAGTCTCACTGTACTTTGCTTGAAATCTTCTGTAAATGTCGATCGGGTTTACATCCTGATTCATGAGAAATTTCATTGCAGTCCCGGTGTGACTTGAACGCCCTGGCAGGCTTCATATAGAGCCTTATAGACTTCATCAAAAGACATTTCTGGTTCATCAAAAACATCAGAATTACCCACCTAACAATGTAAAATAAAAAAGAAGTTTTAAGAACATTCTGTCTTTAGGAATTTTTGATTCAAATAATCTCCAAAGCTCAACATTTTTGTAACCTTAACTTTCCACAATGTTGGTTTTTATCCAAAATGAAAATATTTGGTAGGCAATGTTCTAACAGCAATGAGTAGCAATGATTAATTACAGCAGATGTCCTTATGTTCAATATTGCAGGACCATTTTTGGAACATTACGGCCAAACCTTATTAGAACCTGCAGAATAGATAAGGAATTAGATTTTGAAGAAAAAAAAAAACAATGAGAGAATAATCTATTACAATGTGGCATGATGTGGTCTGAAGCAAAGCAGTTGCTAATAATTTGGATTAAGCAAAAAGAGATACAGTACATTTTAATACTTTATAGTTAAATACAATGTTGTGGAATGCTGTCGAAACAAGCAGATACCTGTTACTGCCAACATTATAGCAGCTGCGAACAGCTGTTCCATTGCCAGTCTCGTTTTTTCTCACCAAGTTAATAAGACAAAGAAACTACACCACATCATGTTCCCATGCAAAGCTCATTCACTCTCATTTATTGTCTGTACCGCTTAAACCTATATACAGGGTCGCGGGAGGCCTGGAGCCTATCCCATGGTACTTAGGGCTTGAGGCGGGGTACATCCCAGACAGGGTAGCAATCCATCACAGGGCTCACACACTCACACTCATTCACACAATACGGGCAATTTGGGAACGCCAGTTAGCCTAATCTGCATGTCTTTGGACTGTGGGAGGAAACCAGAGTACCTGGAGGAAACCCACCTAGCACTTGGGAGAACATGCACATAAGCAAACCTGGACCCTGCAACAGCGTTACAATGTGTTACAATGTAATGACACTGGAGACTCCTTTCAAAACCATTAAACAAGCAAAAAAAAAAAAAAACAGCCCTGTGTAAGTCGGTACTATAAATACAATAATGTATCAGAACGAGCCTTAATATAAACCAAGTTCATGATAGTTTTCTGTAAATTCTAGGAGTCAGACGAGACTGTCATTAGCCTGTGTATGAGAAGGCTTCATGGGTAACCATCCATCAAACAACCTCAGAAACATGGGAGCGAGCTCCAGATTGCCAGACATCTGCACCAACCCCAACGGTGGCGTGCTGAATGACAGAATAAACCAAAAGCAGCCTTCGCGACACATAATCAGAGCAGCCAGTAATCCCTTGCAGTCAACCCGTGATTTAAGTTACTTTCTGTTTAAATATTATGTGAATATTCTGAAACCCCAGTTGAATTGAAGTTTATTCTGATTCGCACACGTTGGCACGCAGACTAGCGCGAGCCCCTTGTGAGTCACAGCTCTGTAAGAAGCTGCTCTGCATCAAAACATCGGAGGAGATGGACTGAACAGGAAGCGTCTAATGAGGACAGGCTTTTGCTGGGTTTATTTCATGACTTTTGCTTGGTTTATTTCAAGATAATACCCCTACACAAACTACTGCACGAACACGCTTGCACAGCGGAACTGGGTGCCCGCTATAAGAGCGACAAACAATGTACATCCTCTTCTAAAACACACATAACCACCAAGCACCCACTCCTCTCTTAAAATTGCAGCCTCCTCCACATGAGCTGTCACGCTGCCGGGGATCCCTCTGCCGGCGATTCCTCCAGTGTAAGAGCGAACCTCTCAGGCCCTGTAACACCATGTCCCGGAATGTGAAGTCTGCCTTCTGACACCAGGGTATGATGTGTATGACACCGCTCTCAATTACTGAGGTGCAGCCTACACAAATGGGTCTCCACATTACCTTAACAAGCACTCAGCCCAATTTCAGCAATAATGGGAGGACAAATCAGTGTGAAGAGCCATGCAATCTACTTCAACACACACAGGAAATTACATGACAGGTAAACATTTTGTCCCAACTCATGGAGATTATATATCCACTTAGGCTGGGAGATATGATCATATAATATTACTACTGTAATACATTTAAGAAATTTTGCCATGGTAGAGGTACCGTGGTATGCTGGCTAATTAACCTTTACCCTGGTAATTTTCACAGTACCATGTTTGGCTGTTATAGTACCACACTACAGTACATGGTTTTACTGTGGGACAAGTACCAGGACCTTTTAGTGTCAAAAAAAATTTCAGAATGGTCATCCATCCATCCATCCATCCATCCATCTAGGAACCTTTGTAGTCCAACCAGGGACCGTGGAGGCCAATGGTGACCATTGTATTCAATGTTAACCACTCGTCAATGTTAACGAGTGCTAACCACTCAACCATCGTGCCACCATAATGGTGCTATCCAATATGGTAATGTCGGTACTACATCATACCAGTAGTATGTACTAACATACCATATTAGTTACCTGTTAAAGTTTGGTAGTCACTGTAGTATCACAATGGGTACCATGGTATTCATCAAAGCGTTGTGGTCCACACCATTATACTACCATAGTGCCCACTGAGATGTCACAGTACCTACCATGGCATTCACAAACGTATGGCAGTAAATACAATAGTACTGCCACAGTACCCACTTAAGTATCTCAGTACCCTACCCTATAAAGTCCTATCGTGCCTACTATGGTAATGTCCTAAGTACCACAATACATGTAATACAATATAAAATTATGGTATGTACTATAGTTTAGTATGGGCCAAAAAAAACATTTTCTCGGGACAATGTGAATATCATTCATTCTTTTTTTGTTTTCTTGTTTTTTAACATAAATTTAAAATAAATGTTCCCAACTGAAAACATGAAACTTGATCTTCATGATGTTAATAACTAACGATGGATTCATGGAGTAATCACCGCTGCTGAGTGTTATAAAGTATCCATTGGAGATTCCTTCCAGAAATATTAAATAAATGTCTCCCGGAGAAAAGGTCACCATCTTAATCTATTATTGTACAACAACTGTTTTTTAATGACTAAAAATATGAATTTTTCCATTGTCTATAACAGGGGTCGGCAACCCGCGGCTCTGGAGCCACATGTGGTTCTTTCATGCCTCTGCTGCGGCTCCCATAAATAATGAAAATTTAATTATAATTTATTTTATTTTAGTTCGTTAGTTTTTGAAATGCAATTCAAAATTTGCAGATTATGGTGATCTTGTAACATTAAAATAAAACATGTTAAATTTTTTTGTCACTTAAAATATCGTCACAACTGGCGATTTTCGACACCCGCCGGCACGCGATTTATTGAGCTTTTATTCAGGTTGACATCTGACTGCGCGCTCCGTACACGTGATAAAAGGATGACGGCACACAGAAGCAGACAACATTTTTGGTTTGCTGCAGGTCGATTATTTAAGTTTGCCTTTTTATTTAATAAATACGAGGGATCCAACCATGCACAGGGAGACCATGCACACACACACACACACACACCAGAGGCAAGATTCGAACCTTCAACACTGGTTCTGCTAACCATTACGTCACAGTGGAATGCAAAATTAAAAATTTAATTAAAAAAAATAAAAAATGTGTTTCTTGCAACACTAGTGTATGGCTATGAATTTGGGTATTGTAGATATTGTAGAAATCTTTTATATTGGCTGCTCATGAATTATAATGCACTCTAAATGAGTGTTTTACTAAATGTAAAATTGGAAGGAAAAGCACTTGAGCTTACAGAAAAACTGATAAAACACTCAGTCAGTATTCCAGTATAAACTATAATATGAAAATATGTCATATCTAACTAGAGTATGATCAATATCTGCTTTTTATTGTTTATTATAGTCCATATTGATCCTTTTCTTCATTTCTCTATTCACTTTTACCTTTAAAAATGATCTCTATGATTGTTTAATCAAAAACACTATCTTTAATTCAAATGCATGTCCCTGGCGGTGTGTGTGTATAAATATATTCAGACATATGTTGAGGTGCTGCTGGCGTCACAACTGAATTGCAAGCATTACATTAACACCTACTGCCTGGCTGGTAGACATCTCTGGAGGACGAGTTTTAACTGCAGAGGAGGTCATTTAACACATATGATTTTGCTTCAGTTTTTAGAACACTAGCATGCTGTTCGGCCAATTTCTCTCTCGCGCTGCATGGTGTGAATAGAAAGCAATCCTTTCAATGGAAAGATCCTATTATCAGGCACCTCTGAAGACCTCGTGCACTGCTTTATATTTTTCATTTACGTCCTCTGGGTTTTGATTAACATCAACAAGACGCCCCATTGCTTGGCGAATTGCGACATTAATAATACATGATGAGCAATACGGGACGTTGGATGAGGTCCGTGTCAAAAACAGAGCTGAGAGGAAAGAAATGGGAAACCAACTGGAGTTTGGGATTTTCCTGCAGGTCCAGGCATTGGATTTATAATTAGATTTAATTGTAAGGCAAGATCTGATCTAGAAATGACAGCTAGACTATAGAATAATACAGTTTTCTGTTTCTGGTGGATTATTTCCCAATAAACTGGTGATGTAATCAGGGGCACCAATGGCTCATTAATGCCTTTTGGGACCAAAGGCCAGCCTGTCGTGTCTGATCAAACAGAAAAGCAAATGGAGCACAAACATCAGGTAAAAAGGTCAATGATGGCTTTAATAAAAAGGCACCAGAACACTCAGTGCATCACAGCCTCCTGTGTATGGAGCTTAGCAGGCAAAGAGTTCAAGGTTGTTGATCCGGCCACGAAAATTCCACAGATCTCAATCCAATCGACATTTCCACATTCATGGAATGTGCTGGACAAACAAGTCCAATCCATGGATGACGCAATCCAAAGGATCTGCTGGTGCCAGACTCCACAGCACGCCCCCAGACGACTCGAGGAGTCACGAATTGAGGGATCAACGCTGTTTTGGTGCCACAAGGGGAACCCGAACCCTAGGCCGTTTTAATGTTACGGCTGATCATAGTAATGTACAGCGTTTTCTTCTGGTTGGGGTGGCCAGCTGGAACACTTTATTTTGAGGTCTGGATTTACAGTAGCATTGGGAGATCTGGATATTTTCAATATTTTCACAATATATAAATCATTTCAAGATATTGAAAATATTGACATCATTTCTTTATATACGTTCATTACTGGTCTACATCATACCATGCATATCACCATTTTCTGGACAATGCTTCATTCGTTACACCCAACCCACACGCAAATGACAGAAGTACCTCCCATTCTTTAGGTTAGGCTGATGTACTTTTAGGATGTATGTACTGTCATAGCATTTGACATATGCTCTTATCCAGAGCGACTTACAACTTTTGTCTTATTACACATCTGAGAAATTGAGGGACCTTACTCAAGGACCCAACAGGGGCAACTTTGTGGTTGTGGGGTGGGACTTTCCAGACTGCAGTATAATGCCTTAAACACTGAGCAACCCATTACACGTGCATTGTTTTCTCATGGTTGTTTGGGTTTCCTTCTACCTCCAATAAGTAGACGCCAATAAGTACTGTAAATTGGGTACACTAAACTATTTTTTGTGTAAGTGAGTGCATGAATCTGTGATGCCCTCACAACCTACCTGTTTGTTCCTACAGTTTGCCCCGTCTTCAAGACAGACTGGAGAAAAATGGAAGAATTAAAGATGAATGAACCCTTAAGAAATACAGCTGTGTTCACAATAATGCTGTAAAACTCCCCAACTTGACCCCCCATCCCTCTGGATAGCCTTTTCACCAAAGAAGATCAAGAATCTACCTCCTTGGCAGAAACATTGTAGTCCTGCATTAAAGGCATTCCAAGGTGATGGAATGAACTTACCCTGGCTGCCCAAAACAACCGAGACACCGTCTGCATTCCAAAGCAGACTGAAGACCTAATGCTACACCAAGCTAATTAAACAAAGATAAAACTCTCAAACCAGTCTCTTCTGGTTCCTGTATCTACTGAATATACAGTACTACCTATTCCTATCTAGCAGGATTTTAGCTTGATGATATTTCTAGACAGCCCTCTAATTACACTTGCACTTCTTTAAGTCACTGTGGGTAAACGGAAATATAAAACTTAACCGAACTTACTTACAACTTCGCCAAATGCCATTATTTCTACAGGGTGTCTGAAAGGCCTCCATACAGTACATAAGGACGATTAACACTTTTAAAGCACTCTTGGGACATGCTGCAGCTGTAACTCCTACGGAAATGCCTGGAGAATTCAAATACAAGAACGGCAGAAGTAACGACCCTCCCCCGCTTCATTAAGGGTAATGCATTGAAATGTTTAAGCGAAGAAAACCCCTAATACTCTACTGTCGGCCATCCTACGCAGGTGTTAATCTGGCTTCTTACACCACCTGAAGCTCTGTAAAGAAGCATTTTCCCTCTCGATCTTTTGCACCACGCTATGGACAAGGTCCTGATGAAAGCCTGCAGCTCGGTAGGGCGCGACACACCCTTTACTGCATAACTGACAAAAACACACACCTGCACATACACGCACACGCACAGAGCATTTTCACACAGCGTCCTGCTCTTTAGTTCCACATATCCACTCCGCCGTCTCTTTGAAGCCGTTCACATGTGGGCAGTTCCTACCCACCTGTCCTTTAAATAAATTATTGTTTTTGCACCTTTTATAGAAGCCGTCATGGTGCAGCGGAGCAAGACTGCAATTATAGAAATGCGAGCTGCATGGTATACATTTCCTCTCTTAACAAGAAACCATCTCTAATGAAGCAGCAGCTATGAAAAGAAAACGAATAATAATGATATCATATAATAGTCTCTAAATTCGAATGTACCCTTCCCGACATTTTTATTTTCCCCGGAAACACTCTAGACATAACTAGTCCTTAAATAATTAATAATGACAGATAGATCCAAGAGGCTGCAGTGCAGGACGGCATTAAGGAGAGTCTGCTTCTACCGTCCTTTATTAAGCTAACAGCCTCTTCCAAATCCACTCGACTCCTTAAATACATGCGATGAAATATCCCCGCATTGAGACACAAGGACGTTAGACGTTAACAGTCGTAGCGGCACGTTCCAAAGCGCGGCCTCTTCTACACAGAAGTCGAGACCTTCCTTCAGAGCAGGCCATTGATTAAAATGTCATCCCCTCCAAGCCCCACGGCTCTACAGTACATCGCTCCCTGAAGATGTCTCGAACCCTTCGTGGGTTTCAAAAGCGCACGTCTTTCAAGGAGGAGCTTGAATTGTCAAAGGCATAATCGTACTGTAGATCCTAAAATCTGTACCATTAGATCGCGAGAGCCTAATTACAGTGCATGGTGCACATTCCCCATCTTCACCGCCGCAGGATGAAGAGGACAGGGGGAGAACCGTATACACCAATCAGCTTGACTGGTTCAACTGTTTATGCTTAATGCCTGCAATTTGGCTTCCTCACAAGGTGATAATTAGATACGGTTTAAAACAAAACAAAAAAGACAACAACTCTATACTATAAACGGAACATTTTGCCATCTCGATCATTAGTGCTTCCTTGTGGTGTTCGTTTGTAGGCATTCTTGAAAAATGGCTTTTTCGAAGAGCAAGTGGAGGCTTCATAAATAACCAGTAAACTTTAAAAAGACCTCCACAGGGAGCGGAACGCATGCAGTACATTTTCCTTCTTTGATATCAAATATGAATGCATGTCACTTCGACTGGGGTAGAGCTAATAATGAGGTTACGGCCCCTTTACGCAGGAGTGTTCGGTGACATTCGGGTGCTCGTGATTCTATTCTCTCTGCCGTGCATTTAAACAGCAGCAGACACTCAACTGAGCATCTCTTCTCTTTCTGAAAATTCTCAGGAGGTCTTTGTAACACGCAAGTCAGAGATCCTTGGAGAATTTATGCAGTTTGGCATAAATTATTATCTCATTTGCTTACCAAATGTAGCTGCCACGACATGCTTGGTGCACTAGAGTTTATCTCATCCAAGAAATATACACATGTATACTGTACAGTACTATGCCAAGGTCTTAAGCAGCCCGTCATTTTTTGCTTTCAAAGAGTCAGACTTTCTTGTATTTTAAATGTAGCCTTGAGGAACAGGACTCCAGACTTCCTGAAGGTTTCTGGCAGGTTTTAGCCTCTCGTTTTCAGTCCAGTCCTTGTACCTGAGCAGAGGAATTTTTGGTTTGTTAAGCCACACAGTGCTATGAATGAGTCAAGCATAACTTACTAAAGCATGAACCAGTGAGAAACAGGTGCAGATGATGACAGATGATCCGGCCGGTGATTAACATACTGGTGATGCTGAATGCTGGCTGAGTGGTTAAAATGGACGAGAGGGGAAATGAGGTTGCTGCTGAAATGAGGTTGAACATAGACAACTGATTTTTTAAATATTATTATTCTAAGGCACTTTGCAGCCTGTCATAGTAAAACATTCATTTCCATGTCTGTAATTTAATTTGTAATCATTGAATTTAATTTGAAGAAATGATTAAGAGGTGGCATGGTGGTGTGGTGGTTAGCACTGTCGCCTTGCACCTCCAGGGTGCGGGTTCGATTCCTGGCCAGGTTCGATTACCGTCTCTGTGTGCATGGAGTATGTTCTCCCCGTGTTTGGTGGGTTTCCTCCCACAGTCCAAAGACATGTAGGTTAGGTTAATTTGCATTCCCAAATTGGCCGTAGTGTGTATGTATGATGTGATGGATTGGCACCCTGTCCAGGGTGTACCCCGCCTTGTGCCCTAAGTCTCCTGGGATAGGCTTCAAACCCTTATATAGGATTAAATTAGATGATGAGTGAGTAAAATGATAAAGACTTTTGCTGACTCAAGACTTTTGCACAATACTGAATATGATGGGTGATAAATGGCATTTTTAGACATTCACTCAATCTGGCAAATCATTTTCTTCAAGAGCACAAGGACGTCTGATGTATCCCTTTTTAAAGCTTTGACCTTACATATTTTGGCAAAATGTAACAGTAAATAAAGTCATTATAGAGCAAAATGCAAAGAATCTAAAAAAAAAATCACTTCTTCCTGTCGTTAAACTATCTGCTGGGATAAATAAAGGGTGCCGTGAATGAACAAAATGCATTAATGGGCTTTTGGAGACTACTGAAGCCAAGAAAATGGATGTTTACAGTCTGTCGATCTGATAGTAGTTGCCTCCAGCTCTCATGGACCACTATGATAAGAAGCTGTCATCAACTGTTGGAGTGGTTGAGGAGGAGACTGATGAGGACAACGCTGATGATGCTGAGCTTTTTTGTATCAAGTTTAATGTTTCTCATGAGCTTCAAAATACTCAGTTTAACTCACTCATCGTTGTCTATACATCTTTATCCTTTACACAGGGTCGCGGCGGGCCTGGAGCCTATCCCAGGAGACTTAGAGCATGAGACGGGGTACACCCTGGATGGGATGCCAATCAATCAAAGGGCGCACACACACATACATACACTCATTTACACACTACGGGCAATTTGGGAACGTACGTCTAAGCTAATCTGTATGTCTTTGGACTGTGGGAGGAAACCAACCAAGCACTGGGAGAGCACCCAAACTCCATGCACACATACCCAGAAGCGGGAATCGAACCCAGAACCTGGAGGTGCAAGACAACAGTGCTAATCACTAAGCCTCCGTGCCGCCTCTTCACAATGCTTTATAGTTTTTTTTTTCCCATTCAATTTGCAAAACAGTGTGTTTTCATTACAAAAGTTCAAGAGATTGAATACTTAACCTTTGAAAAGAGTATTCTTTTATATGCAAAGCACAGTATAATAACATCATGATCAACTTTTAACAAGTAATTGACTAGGCTTTGAAAACTAGTCTTTTACAAACTGCCTTTCCTTCCTGAAACACTTCCACAGTTTCACTGAGGCAGAAACCTCTGAAGCTGTAGTAGCCCCCTTTTTTTTTTAAAGCAAAACCTCAGAAACACACTGCCTGGGCAAAACAAAGTTGCATTTCAGAAGGGTCAAATCATTGGTCAGCATCAAGCAAAAAAAAAAAAAAAAAACTGAGGAGGAGATGAAATAACTGGACTTGGGTTCTTGGGTTCTGAACTGTCTAACACTTTAATAAAACCTGGAAGGATAGTGCTGAAGCATCAAAATCCGAAAAGTAATCTGTGGTAAGAAATCGAAGTCACAGCTATGTTTAATAGTAACATTAAGAGCATTTCCAGACAGACAGTATGGTGAGAACTAACAGAAAATAAAGCTTGAAAGTAATTGATGGAGGTCATGTGGTCTGATGAGTCCAGACTGACCCTATTCCAGAGCGATGGGTGTGTCAGGGTAAAAATGAAAGGACATGTAGTGATGCGTCCATCATTTACATTTAGGCATTTGGCATTTTTATCTCATCTCATTACATTTTTATCTCATTATACATCTGAGCACTTGGGGGTTAAGGGCCTTGCTCAGGGCCCAACAGGGGAATCTTAGCAACATTATGTGGCAATAAAATCAGCTGATGCCCTAAATGTACTGAACGACCAGGTTAATACATTTATTAACTTTTTCCTTCCCTGTTGGCACTCGGCATGTTCCAGGACTCAGTGTGTTTTTTCAAATTGAAGAGCTTATTCTCATATATGAAATGAAATATTAGAGCGCGCAAAAGTGTATATATATTGAAATATACTGTAGCTAGACACTGTAATGTGAAGAAGTCTCAGGATATATTCATTCTTTGATAGTGTCCAATGCCAAGGTTTTTTTTATGGAAATAACTATTTCTTTTATTTTGTCCATAGCTAAGAGAATAAATCTTTTTCTCATGCCAACAGCTTCATAGCTTCTGTGTGTATGTGGAATTTGCATGTTCTCCGGTACTCCACTTTCATCTGGTTTCATAGTCCAAAGACAGGCTGATTAGGTTAAATGCTGTTAACAAATTGCCCATAGTGTGTGTGTGTGTGTGTGTGTGTGTGTGTGTGTGTGTGTGTGTGTGTGTGTGTGTGTGTGTGTGTGAGTGTGTGTGTGTGTGTGTGTGTGAGTGTGTGTGTGTGTGTGTGTGCCTTGCAATGGATCGGCACCCTGTACCCCGCCTCATGCCCAAAGTCTCCTGGGATAGTCTCCAGGCCCCCCGTGACCCTGTATAGGATAAGCGGTATAGAAGATGAACTAATGAACGAAGCAATAGTGTAAATGTAAAACCTAGAGTATTATAAAGTTAATGTGGGATGTTTCTAAAAAAAAATTCTAAAAACGTCTTTTATTTTCACACTTTCGTGGCCGAAAGCTGAAGAAGAAAAATAAAAAACATTCCACCTACATTTACTGGCCTCTATTTCACATTGATTATGTTGTTTTATGGCTGTCTGGAAGAAATACATGAGAGGGGAATAACAAGCAGCTCTCGGCAGACATGGCCATTTGTCTATTTGCACACTGGTGCAAGTGCGTCATAAGAGAGCAATGGAGATCCTCATTGATGACTCAGTCACTCTGCATAGAGACCAGGCTGGATGGACTTCAAGTGGGAACATGAGTAATAAGCGGGGATCTTTAAGGGCACCCATGTTTAGGAAAAGACCCTAATCCTGACCAATCACTGCTAACAGCCTTCACCTATATATATATATATATATATGTGTGTGTGTGTGCGCGTGTGTGTGTGCGCGTGTGTGTATGACTCACACTGAAAGCTTGGGTGCTAAATTTCTTTCATCCACCATGTTGATGTCAAATAAAAAGTAGAAGGTCACACGAAGTAGCACTTTGGACCCGTTTAATCACACTGTGCCGCGTAAAACAAAAAACAGTAGACGATTTCAAATCCAAGGGTATTTCAACGACATCAGCTTCGAGAAGACGTTCACAATGTGTGGGCAATCAGGAACATGAATTGTTGGGGAGGAAAGTGTGTGCATGATACCATGATATGGTGGGTGTGTGGTGAGATGGGAACAGGGAGAGATGTGACAGGTAGGAGGGTCTGAAATAGATAAACTCTGATCTAGCTATTGATTACCAGATAGCAGAGCATCCACAGGACCTAGCAGGATTTTCATTGTTTTGTTTTTTTTCACTGGCAAGATAGACGAATAACAAATAATCAGATGACTTAAACTGAGATCATGATATGATATCATGTAAAAGTTTACTATTTGACATAATGAATTTTTTTCACCGAAAGGGGGAAAAAAAAAAACAACATGTTGCATATTATATGGAAATATCCTAATGTCTATATTTCAGAGTCTGGCCTTGTATTGCCGCACAGCTCCCATGAGGTGCTTAATAAACGCCATCAGTGGTGAAATCTGCATATTTCAGCTGATATAAGTAATTCTTTTTCCCCACACCGTGAGAGTTACTGATCCTGAGAAGCGGCCCCGAGGCTACAGACGTTCTTTCATTCTAATTATTCATTTTCAAAGAAACCACAGTCAGGACTGCCTTCTGCATTCTTGCATTAATAAGGTATTCCTCTTTTTTTTTTCAAAACTCGGATCACTCTAAGCTACGTCTGTGTCCGCCGCTCTCGCTGTGCCCTGGTTTAGAGAGTCTGGGTGCTCGGTGTGCCTTGACTGTCGCTTTTCAACACTGCATCTGAAATCGGTATGCAGAGCTATGTGCATACTCGTCTGTCCTGCATACTGAGCAGGAATTTTATCCTTTAATCACCCCTTCAAACACACACACACATTCACAAACTCACACACACACACACACACACACACACACACACATCCTGACCCGAGGGGATGCCATGCACCCAATAGTCAGACATTAAAAAGCTTGAGCCGGGGTGATACCATGCAAGGTTATACCCATGACCTTCTGTTGGAAAATAAGACACATGAAAGGGTCTCCTCAAGAAATCTGGCGCATTCCCGACACCGATGACGCAGTAATTTTACTTAAACGGTGCATAAACTACACGGAATTAGGACACACAATCCGATGCACTGTCTGAGGATGATATATGAGGATGACAGCCTGCAGCGCATGTAGTGCAGTGATGAGCGCTCTCGACGTCAACCTTCCTACGTAAATAAATCACAAGAAGATTACTTCAAGTCAATAACTCAACAGGGATGCGATCGACCAGGCTGAGTGACTGATGGATCGATTGATCTGTCTTCTACCATCTTCAACCTGCCAGTGCCAGTGTCATCATCAGTCCCGGTGCCACACCATGAGCGATCGGAAGGCGAACGACCTCTACATACCCCAAAATCTAAGTGGTGTAGTATTTATATGCAGTTCCTTTTTTTCCCTCACTTTAAAAAAAAAAAAAAAGGCAGCTTAAGCCTCTGCAGTGGTACCTGACACACATGCAGCTACATCAGGGGGTGCATTTCTGTCATAGCCTTTGTGTCACGTGACAACAACAGGACCACAAAGGGTGCTTTTTTTGAAAAATATTAAATCTAGTATGAATGCATTGCTACAACCACATGCTGTAGGAGGAATCAGACAGGTTAAAATGATGCACCACATGATTCATTCTTTAATTAGAACATCACTGATCACTTATATAGAACAATGATAATGATGATAATGATAAAAGTGACAACATGCATTCAGTTCATCATTCTGGTGCACACTCACTGATGCGTATTCGGTTTAAGGAGATGAAGATCCTGCACATTTCAGCGCGCGCTGCCTCGGACAGAGCTGTGCATGTGCAGGTGCATGTGGACACCAAGTGGAAAGCTGGTGCTCACCTAACTTTTGCTGCCACCGATGAAATAGCATCATTCCTCAGATTCCGCCTCTTGGACACGGCAGTTCCCATGCTGGCATGGAAACCACGGCGGTCAGAAAGCGGCTCATTCCAAAGCGATCACGACGCACAGAGAGAAATGCACGAATAGAATAAATAGATGTGGAGGGGTGAAAAAAAAAAAAAAAAAACTCGTCAGTCACGCGTCCTCTCCCGAACTACAAGCAAATGTGGGGAAATGATGCATGAACTGCGCCTGGCTCGGGCTCCCGCCTGCGCTACGCAGCGCTCAGTCACAGAGTACATAGAAAAGCAAAAAAAAAAAAACCCGAAACAACATGCCCCGCCCCTTTGCTTGTTCCCCATTCAGCCGTCAAAGGCCAGGTAACAAAGGGGCGTGTCTGTTTCTCCTGACGAAATGTGTAGGCGTGGCGAATAGGAAACACCATATATGGGCACGGAATTCCACCGCGTGAGGCTGTTTTATACAGGAGTAATCGTTCCTATAATACGGGAACATTGTACCCACACACTGTATCTCACACACTCACGTACTGTATCTCACACACTCACATACTGTATCTCACATATTTACACACAGTATCTCACATTACAGTATTTATTACTGCTATATGCACCGTATTTTTATATCATTGCCGCTACTTAGCAATGTCAAATGTTTACTGTTTCTCCTCGCACTACCTCAACTCATACCCCATAACCACAAAAAGTATTAAAACGTGTTGTTAGTAACACTAACACGTTGTAGCTCGTTGTTTGCACATTTACACATGGCTGTTGTCTAATTTTGTAGAGAAATAGATAGTTCTAGTTTTTAAATAAAAAAAATTTTCAATCTTTCAGATCTGAGCTAGTCGGCTAGTTAGGTCTCTAGCTAGTTCTGGTACATTTGTGTTGTTAATTTATGTTGTTGAATGTATGTAGCACCTTGGTCCTGGAGGAATGTTGTTCCGTTTCACTGTGTACTGAACGGTATCTGGTTGAAATGACAATAAAAGCCTACGTGACTTGACTTGACATACTGTATCTCACACACTCACATACTATATGTCACATACTGTATCTCACATACTCACATACTGTATTTCATACTCACATACTCTATCTCACTAACTGTCTCACACACTGTACTCACATGCTCCCATACACCTGCAAGCCAGGTTTGATACCTGCCCGGGTGTGCATAGAGTTTGCATGTTCTTCCTGTGCTTGGTGGATTTCCTCCGGGTATTCCAGTTTCCTACCACAGTCCAAAGACAGGCTAATTGGTGTTTCCAAATTGCCCATAGTATGTGTGTGTGTATGTGTGTGTGTGTGTGTGTGTGTGTCCTGCAATGTATTGGCACCCTGCCCAGGGTGTACCCCGCCGCATCCCTTCTCGGGTAGGCTCCAGGCCCTTTGCGACCCTGTATACAGGATAAAGCCGTATAGACGATGAGAGAGTGAGTGAGTAATCGTTCATATAACATGGGTACAGTGTACTCACATACTGTATCTCACACACTGTATCCATACAGCTGCAAAGTCACTGACTGGAGTCTACAGTTGTGTTTATTAAAAGCAAAAACTTTGATAGAATAATTAATATAACGTTAAAGAAGGTAACACGGTGGCTTAGTGATCAGCAAGGGTGTTGTTCCATTGTTCCATGCTTTAGAGAATTAGTTCAGTGGCATGTAGCCAGTGAAGCAGGCATATGGGTGGTGGGCATAGTGGTAGGTAATAGTGGAAATTTCTGCCAAAACCCCAGCCACTGGATGCATTGCTGGTTCCAAACCCGGATAAAATGGGAGGTTGCGAAGGGAAGGGTATCCGTCGTGTAACCTCTATGAATAATATCTATCTATATATTATTATATATGGCAGAGGAGTATTCCAGTCTTTCATATCATAACCTTTGCTAAGTTAAGGCAACATTATTAGTTTATATTTTAGGTAATCCAAATGAGTAGTAAATAATAATCATTATTTTATTAATCATAAAAAATAACTTATAGTGGGTATAGAAAAGGAACAACCCTTTTAAAATAATCAGATTTTGCAGCCTGAAATGAAGAAGGACTCAGAAAAACATTAAAAACAGAATCACTGATTTGGAAAAGGATCACCCTCTACTAAAAATTACTTGTAGACTCAATCAGGTGAAGCTTTGCACATACTGTATACACTTTGCAATATTTTCCCACTCTTCTTCGCAGAACTGCACTCTGAACTCTGACCAGGCCATGCAAGGATATTCACTTTTTTCTCCTTCAACCACTTTTTGCAGTGGTCAGTTTTGCAATGTGCTTTTACGTCATTTATCAGCTATCTCAGATAAAAAGTTGTTTAATAGAAAACCATCAACAATTCTCAAATCTCAACCATAAGTGATAAGTTTCAAATATAAATATAATGTTAAGGAGAAATCCTTTATAGAAGTAGTGGGGAAAACAAACATTTTCCAGTTTTCCATCTTGGACATGGGACATGGAACACAGTAGAGCCCTAAACTGGGTTTGACATTTGTGCTATGCTTTGGGGGTTCTGATCAACAGGGATTGTTTAACACGTTATAAACATTAGCACTGTTAATGTATGCCTTCTCCGCTTTCCCGAGGCTTTGCTCTTGCCACCATAAGTGTCATCATCAATTAGTATGGAAAATAGAAAAGATACATTTAGCAATAAAATTAAAACCATTGACAGATTACGTAAATAACCTTAATTGTCTCATTTCAGTGACACCTGTCAAGGGTTGAACTATGTAAGGCAGTGAGTGATCAGTCAGTTCTTTAAGCTTATGTGTTAGAAGCAAGAAAAATGGTCAAGCATAAGGACCTGAGTGACTTGAACAACAGGCAAAATATGACAGCTAGACAGCTTGTTCAGGGCATCTCCAAAACGATAGGTCCTGTACTGTATTGGCGTTCTCAAATTGCCTGTACAGTGTGTGTATGTGTGGCCTGAGATGGGTGGTGTGTCCAGGGTGATACGCTCGAGGCCCCCAACACTCCTGTACACAGAATAAAGTGGTATAGACAGTGAGTTAGTGAGTGGTACAGTATCTACCAACAGTGGACAGATGAAGTACAAACTGGAGAATAGATAAAAGAAGAATGCACTACAGGAAGTAGGCAAGCTGGAGAGGTAGTGATTTGCTGTGGGCAATGTTCTGCTGGAAAACCATGGGTCCTGGATATGTGTTATTTTGACATGTACAGGTAGCACCTTCCTAAACAGTATTGCAGACCATTATACACCATTTCATGGCAATCATATTGCCTAATGGTAATGGCCTTTCAGCAGGACTGTACAGGAATGGTTTGACAAACATGACACAGAGGTCAAGGTGTTGAATTGGCCTCAAGCCCCGAGAGCTCAGTCAAATCGAGTGTCGGTAGGATGTGCTGGACAAACAAGTCCAAATGCATAGTGCCCCCACCTTGCAAATTACAGGACTGCTGCCAACATGTTGGTGCAAGACACAAAGCCTCGAGGGGTCAGAGCGGTTTTTGGTAGCACATCAGGGACCTACACAATAATAGGCAGCAAGTTTTAATGTTATGGCCGATTAAGTATATCAGTCTTATGCAAAATTTTAGGCACCCCTTGATAAATAACAGATTTTGGAGATTTTTTGTTATTGAAAAGATGTTAACACAGTACTGAAACTTTTGCACAGTATCACAATAATGTTTTTATTCTTTATCTTTTGTGCATAGTTACTTTTTATGTTATAAATTGAACAATGTTTGCTGAATTTTTTTTCCATTTTCCAAGAGAGACTTGTAGGAGACATTAAATAGTTAAATGGCACGTACATTTTTTAAAAGCATGTGACTTGAGGCTGAGCATCACTGCGCAAATGGAGGCCCATTTGGAGTTTTTATAAAATCTCCAAATGGGCCTCCATTTGCGCAGTGATGCCGCCCTATCATCCAGAGATCGCAAGTTCGATTCCCGGGTGATGCTGTAACCTCTCGCAGCCGGAGGCCTAGAGAGAGCTGATTGGCCGAGCTCTCTCAGAGGGGAGGGATGAGAGGTACTTAATGTAGTGCTCCCACATTAATCACGGCTCTACAGCTAATCAGGTGCGTCTGTGCGCTCACTCAAACAGAAGGAGCGGATACAGTGTGTGTATCCGAGTGTGTTACACCGCCCCCAATGGTGCATGAGCGAGTAGTTCGAAAGGATGCGGTTGGCTGATGTCACGTGGTTCGGAGGAACCACGTGACGGTCTTCGGCCCTCCCGGCAGAGTGGCAGTAGTAGCCTTAATGTGGGAGCCTACTAGTGACAGGGAGGAATTGGAAACTTAGGGAGAAAATCAGGTAAAAAATCACCAAAATCTGTTTTTTATCAAGGGGCACCTAAACTTTTGCATGTTGACTGTATATAAATATATATATATGAATATATGAATTACAGACACCCCTAGCAGTGTAGAAAAATATAATTCCATATCCAGAAAAGTGAAGATGAAAGGAGGGATGCACAAAATAGACAAACACACACACACACACACAGACCCACAGACATGCAGACAGTGCAGAGCCGATTCAGCCGCCAGCTCTCAGTCACACTGTTAAAGGGAATGGGTTTGCATTATCAAATAGGTTATAGGCAGGGGATGCAACAGAGAGAGAAAGATAATACAAAATTTAAGCTCTAGAAAATAGCAATAGCATGAGTCTCACTCATCCATCATCTATGCCGCTTTATCATATCCCAGCAGGCTTAGGCCACTAGGCGGGGTTCACCCTTCGACGGAGTGCCAATATGTCACACGGCACACATATACACACTCAGATTCTCTTGTCCACAATATGGACCAATTTGGGAACGCCAATTAGCCTAATTTGAATGTCTTTTTACAGTGGGAGGAAACCCACCAAACAGGAGGAGAAAATGCAAACAGACTTGAAGAGGGAATTGTAGCCAGACCCTGGAGGTGCGAGCTGACAATGCTAGCCACCATGCTGCCTCAATAGAGCTACTTAATTACTATATTTGTTCTGTTCTTTAGTGAATTATGCTTTAAAACCAAATGCAAATAAAGGTATTTTGATTATAGAATAATTATAAATGCAGGCAAAATGGTGTTCTGAGTTTATTCTACTGGAGTGAGAAAAATGAAGACATTGTCTCCTGCATACGAAATGTAGTCGTACCGGAGTTCCTGAAGCATCACAATCAGCATGACCCATCTGTAAACATTTTAATTAACATACATGCAAAACACCACCGTTTCTTGTTTCCTGTTGTTGCTCTCTCGATTGGTAGTCTGTCCATGTAGTTGCTATACAAAAGAGTCTGCTCACAGCTCAGGAAGCCAAGGCACTCATTTGAATAGAGGTACTTTTGCGATAAGTAAAATGTTTAAACTAGAGATCATGTACTTTGTTTTGGTAGATGTAAGTGAGATTTACAAATAACTGAGATTTACAACATTTACCTAATATATGTGTAGTACATGTACAAGTTAAAATCTAAATGCTTAAGTAAATATGAATATACTACAGGGAACAGAGGGAACAAAAAAAAACATGAGGTAGAAATGCCAGTGTTGTCGGTATGGTGAGCAGTGGCGGACGATTAATAGGGGGCGCAGGGGTGCCACCCCCCTTAAAGTTAGGCAGAGAAGAATGCCACTTTAACATGTAATTATTTAACCTAATATTTATTTATTTTAATAATGAAATAAAATCATTTAGTCACAATATTCCACTGTATTTCTTAATATAAAGGATTTGCAATAAAAAAAAATCTAAACTGTATTACGTTCACATGGCACATACATTTTTTAAAAGCATGTGACTTGAGGCTGAGCTCTGATTGGATCTTTTCAAATCATCCTTGGTGCGCAGCACTGTGCGCCTCAAACCCTCCCACTTTTTTTCTTAGCAAATCAATATTGTTTTTAAATATTTGGACTCATGTGATTGGACCATTTTCAACGAGTCTTTTCCGGCACTTCTTATGAGCTGCTGACTAGATGCGATGTGAGTCATGCCTTTATTTTACTCACTCACTCACTCACTCATCATCTATACCGCTTAATCCTGTATTCAGGGTCACGGGGGGCCTGGAGCCTATCCCAGGAGACTTCGGGCACATGGCAGGGTACACCCTGGACAGGGTGCCAATCCATCGCAGAGCACAGACACACACACATACACACACTCAATCACACACTATGGGCAATTTGGGAACGCCAATTAGCCTAACCTACATGTCTTTGGACTGTGGGAGGAAACCGGAGTACCCGGAGGAAACCCACCAAGCACGGGGAGAACATGCAAACTCCATGCACACAGAGACGGGAAACGAGCCTGGCCGGGGATCAAACCCGGACCCTGGCGGTGCAAGGCGACAGTGCTAACCACTACGCCACCGTGCCGCCGCCCTTTATTTTACACTAGTAGTAGTGACATCACCCATAGGTTTTCTGAAGTGCTGTTTTGAAGCTCAAATGTCGAAACTCTGGTCATCCACATCTTGGCAGGAGCTGACTTCCAAACTACAATTTTAATCCATAAAATTGACAGAGCAAAATTGCGCAAACAGCGCCTAGCCGTTGTTTCGAACCCACCTACTTACCCCAGCAATTGAATTCAGTCGTCTATATCCTACTCGTCATCTCAACTCAAATTAAGTTAACTGTTAAATTTCTTGTTTTAAGTTAAACTACACTGATTCCAGTTAGCTGATAGCTAAAAGACAGCTAGCACCAGTTTACACCTGAAAAGCAGCTGTCGCTCAAATCAGCCATGTCCCAATTATGTATAATTTTGCCTGGCCATCAGCCTATCAATGGAGACTAAAACAGTTTTTGTACCAGGTTGTAAACATGTTTATTTCTGTCGTAAAGTGCGGAATTCTAACATTACAGTTAACATTAACATTACAGGCTACAGTATATGGTGATGGACTCACTTTTGGAGTCAGTCACCCAGTGGACATTCAAGGAACTGCACATTTTGGTACTTCATACTGGATTCCTTTTCAGAACCAGAGGTTGCCCTTTGGGACCAATTTGAATCCAGGATTCTGTAATGGTGTTTTTCATGTTTCTTCATCCTGAACATATTTTTATATATATACGTATATATTTGTATGCTTAATATCCATAGTTGCTGAAAAGTTATATAAGCCCACTCATCTCATGTTTCTTGCTTGATAATACTGTGACACCTTTACCATAATTGATGAACACACTGCAAACTTCTTAGCAAACAGTTTTTTATTGATTTTTTACTAGGGACAAGCATTATCCTCTGAAGGTCAAGGTGGAATTATGCATTAAATATGATTCAGGTAATAATATACAGCAATTCCATGTTAATTTGAGTGTGATAATTGTGTTATTTCCTTGTGGGGAAAATATGGTAAATATATTTTTTGCCTTAAAATAACTCAATCTGCTTCACTATATTTGTTTTAAAGTCCAGAAATGTCATATCCATTGTATGATTTTAAAAAAGTATTCCAACATAGTTTAAATAAAAATAAAAACCTTTAATAAAACAAACACTGCACAAATCACAGTTGGATGCAGTAATCAGACTGATGCTTTCATGGTTCAGTGGTTGATGGACATCCCTCTGTTGGAGACTCCTTATGACAATCAGGGAGAATCAGGACGGTTAAACCTCAACACTGAACAAAGTAAATCACAATCACATGGTTGGCCATGAACATAAAGTGAATGTGGGAGACTCGAGGAACATATGCCGTGTGACTGGCTGAATGAAGATTGTTTTCTTTATGGGTAGAGAAGAAAATGCTTTCAGATAGACACTTGAGAGTTTCTTCTTTTATTATTCACAAGACCAACATCAACCAGTAAAAAAAATAAAAAACTTTTTTTTTTTAAGGTACGTTTTTATGGCACATTAGATCTTAAATTAGATTTAAAACTCTATATTTGCCTCAAGACTCTGCAAGCACAATATAGTACTAAACACACTGTACAAATTAAAGGACACTTAATAGACTGTGAGTTATCTTCACAATCCATGGATTCTGTGAAATCCTTGGGTTAATGACATCAAGGGGTGTTCAAGTCAAACCAGGACCTGTGATGAAATTTCTCCTGAATGAAGGTGTAAAAAAAAAAAAGGACTTTTACAGAAGACACAAGCACAAAATAGAGATGAGACTCTTAGCTGCAGTAAGACATATGAATGGTGCAAATGTTTCAAATGTGACCGTGAATGGTGGCTCAGTGCCTCCTTACAATCAATCTCAGCGAGTGGAACACCTGATTCTTGAAAATCGACGCGTAATTAGTCTCCAACTTGCAGAAGAGGCGTGGGAACTGTACACATAATCAGTCGAACACCACTTGTACATTATAGGAACACCCCTGGCCTCGTGATTTCTACATGTTTGGGCCATTGCGGGAGTTCCTGGGAGGCTAGCATTTCAGATATGAAGTAGTGATGGGAAGTTTGAATCATTTTAGTGACACGGTTCTTTGAGTCTCCTTCATCAATACGAACAAATCTTTTTTTGAGTCATTTAATTCGTTCCGTTCTTTTGATCAGAAATTAAATAAAATATTACATTTTCAATAAACAGACCCGAAACCCATCTACATGTACAAATTGAAAATATTACAATGCAGCTAAGGACATATTATTATTAACAGAATGAGCTGCTCACCTCTCATATCTTCTAGTCTGAGTCGTTCGTTCTTTTGAATCTATTGCACTGCAAAGCGTCTATGGGAGTCACGTGACAAAAGAACGAACGACTCGGACTAGAAGGGTCATTGAGTATCGTTCAATTCTGTTTCCTGTACATAACTTACGGAGGTTTTGCAATGATCTGCGCATGCATGCACAGTAGAGAATGAACAAATCCCTCTCCGAGACTACTCTTTCTTCTGAGTCACGTTAGAGACTCGTTAAAAAAATTTAAAAAAAACTAATCGCTCATGAACGACCCATCACTAATATGTAGCTATCAGTCCAATTGTGGCTCCAGAGTACTGAGAAAACTTTCTTGAACTTCTATCTTGATGGCATTAGTAAATAAGTGCAGGGATAAGTGCATTAGTGATATAGGGGATTGTATAAAAATATAAATAAAATGGATTTCTACTCTCATAACTGTATTCTGTTAATCTGTTTACCTAAAGTCCCGGATTGACTCGAATGCCGTCAGGGTTGAGGTGGATGCCTGGAACACTGGACATGAGACAGGAATTCACCCTGGACGTGATGTTCAATTTCGTGCAGCCAATTCACCTCCTGCCACAGTGTGATGTGTGATGCTAAAGTGCTGGTGAAACTGGAAAGAAGGAATTTTTTATTTTTTTTTCTTTGTCGCTGAGAATCTTTCCATCTGCCTTTTTTTTTTTTAAGCTAAAGCTCTTGAGAGCCATACAAACACACATACTCAAGGCTGCAGGGGTGGTAACTGAAAAGAGGAATTGCTATTCTCATTGCTCACTTTCTTTCTGCAAAGCACATCAAGCAAACAAACTCAGAAAGGTCAACCAGGCAACTCATCTCATGGCTCCAGCCTTTTCAACACTGACCCATATGCAACTATCACACACAGTAGTCCTCACCCTGAAAGGCAGTGCATCCGCGCCGTACGACTTCATGACCGTGAATCGAATGATTTGCATGACTAGTCAGTATGAACTAATCGAAATTCTGAATATTAATTCATTATTAAATGTTATGAATATTATTCAGATTTGATTACTGAAAGAGACAGCATGTTGTCGCAGCTAATTACAGGCTTCGTTTCAACACACAGATACCACACCAGGGTTGCAGCTGCAGTCGCAATGCGATTATAACACTATGCAACAATTTGGTTCAAAGAGAAACTGCAGCCAACAATTTAGACAATTACAGTATATTGCAGTATTAACATTCATCATGCACTTTATTTACTGCACATTTATGCCGTTATCTGATGTGGCAACATTTTAATGCACAAACATCATGCAGATATAGGACAAGGGCTTCATTCCCAAGTCTCATACTATGAGACTATTATAATGCTTCAGCCTTTCTTCCTTTATAGCAAATCAACCTTCCTAGTAATGAACTGATCAAGTGGAAGGTACGTAGAATACCTTGCCTCATCATGCCAAATATCAATCTTCCGCTGGCGTTTCTGAGATGTGCACATCATTAAGCAGATAAATAGGCTGCATGGATGCCCTTTTACTTATGAGTCATAGTCACATACACACTCCTCCACCCACCCACCTTTATTACTCCATACACGTCCATACACTCACACAGCATTCGAGGATCCTTTATGACTTAATTCTGTAAAAATGAGAGCTATTTGTGCGGATAAGCCACTGCCAGGTAAATTGAATCACACTGATTATCAATTATATACAGTACAGGTGAACTGGTGACAGGATCATGGGCATCCAAGGCTCATTTATGCCTGTGGGGACCAAAGCCTGTCTGATTGGATCCAACAGAAATGCTATGTAGCGCAAATTGCTAAATGAAGTCAATGATGGCTGTGACAGAAAGGGATCAGGACACTCGGTGCACCAAAGCATTCAACGTCTGGAGCTTAGCAGGCAGAGAGTTCAAAGTTGTTGACCCACCCTGTAAATGAACCAGACGTCAATCTGATTGGGCATCAATCCAATCTGATCTACGGAGGCCCCATCCCACAATCCACAGCAGCCAAACATTCCATCAGTAACGTCCCGATGCCAAACAGCACATGTCCCCAGGATAGCGGCGTGAAATACTATAACTGAGCTATAGTATATGAGCTATAACTATAACTTTCTCTTTTTCCTTGTCTTTCGGCTAACAGCGAATCATCTGCCTCGATCTACCCCTATCATCTGCATCCTCTTCTCTCACAACTAGCTTCATGTCCTCTCTCACTGCATCCATAATTTATTTCATTACTACATTTAAGTACTACATATTAAGTACAAAATTCTACTTTTACTTAACTACATTTCTGTATGCTGTTGCGTTACCTAATGACAGTGGTGTCTAGTATTTGATAGTACAGGCATATAGTATAGAGCTGAATATTAAACGTAAATGCATGACTCGCATTTCCATCGAAACACGCCTAATAATGTAACAAGTGTTTGAAATCAGAAACGGAGCTGGTTGCAGACAGACGAAAACATGACGTTCACAATCAGAAAGCGGAGAATGCGATTTTTTTTTTCTATGAAAAAAGGCTACTGTGAGCTGATACAAACCCTGTGCTTTTGATACTTAAGTAAATGGTTGAGTATTTCTGTACTTTTTCTCTGTACACATGAAAATTGAGGTCTTCTACTTTTACTTGAGTAATATTTGCCATAAGAAATGTCTAATTTTACTCAAATACAGGATTTGTCTACTTTGCCCACATTTACCCAAGCGTCAAGAGCCACCCTGGTACAGTAGCTCACACAATATTCAGCATAATGTTTTGTCTTTTGATATTATGGCTGATCGGTGTATAATTATCAATGAATTATTATTATTCAATTATAATTATTATTTTTGACAACTTTAATTACCAGGAATTGAACAAAAATGAATACTCCCAATGAACATTTATATAAATTAAGCTCATCAATTCTGTGGCCGAATGTATTCGGATTTAAATCAATAATATTTACAGAGATACTGTGCAAGGTACAACTTTTTTTCAGATTGGAGAATTAGTTTGAGATGTTTAAAAGGATTGTGTGATTGCATGCTTTGGAAATGGAAAGATGTAACATGTGCATCATTTATATGGGTCGGTCCATCCATCCATCCATCCATCCATCCATCTAGGAACCTCTGTAGTCCAACTAGGGACCATAGAGGCCAACGGTGGCCATTGTATTTATTCGCATTACTCAGACCGTAACCTCCGGTCACCATTCACATGCGCATTCACATATTACGAGCAAACAATTGGGAACAATTAGCCTAATTTGCATGTCTTTGGACTATAGGAGTACCCCCAAGCACGGGGAGAACACCCAAATTCCATGCACACACCCAGAGGCGGAAATCAAGTCCGGACCCTGGAGGTGCAAGGCAACAGTGCTAACCTCCAAGCCACCGTGCTACCATTGTATATGGCATTTACTGTATATTTACTGTATAATAAATTAGCTAGCTAGCATGGAACTATAAGGTCTTGTTTACGAGCAATGCGAAAACACAGTTAACAGTGAAAATAAGACAATTAACATTACAAATTAACCACATTTAACATCAACCAGAAACCACAAATCAGTGGCTTTCACCAAAATGTATCATTGTGTCCCAACCAATGATCTCTACGTTTACATAAACATTTTTAAGTACTCTGAATACCTGCAGTAATAAAAATGTTCAATTAAGGCATAAAAAAAAATTATTATTGCATCTTTAAACAATGGAATTTTTGAATTAGAGCTCACCTTCATACATCTCAAGAAGGGCAGCAGAGAAGCCACTTCTCTTCAGGAAATACATAAGGGACAGACTGATATTCTGCAAAAGGTACAGGGATTGGACTGCTGAAGACTGGGGTAAAGTCCATTTCTTTGATGAATCCATCTTCAGATTGTCAAAAAATATTACCACAATGAAATACCATTAGTCCTGTTTCATGTAGACAGTAAAGCATCCTGAGACTATTTGTGTGTGTGGTTGCTGTTCAGCCAAGGGAGTGAGTTCACTCACAATTTTGCCTAAGAACACAATCATGAATGTAGAATAGTACAAAAACGTCCTCCGAGAGCAATTTCTCCCAACCAACCAAGAATAGTTTGGTGACAAACATTGCCTTTTTCAGCAGGATGGAGCTCCTTACCATAAGGCAAACGTGATAAACCAGTGGCTCGGGGAACAAAACATGGAAATTTTGGTTTCCTGGCCAGAGAATTTCTAGTCAATCCTCAAAAGGCGGGAGAACAAACAAAACCCTATATACTCTGACAAACTCCAAGCATTGATTATACAAGAATGGGCTGTCTTTTAGTCAAAAAGTCACCATTTCAAAAGTGTCAAATTATAGGGCCTGGACCTGGGTTAAGAACCCTTCAACACATTTTTAAAACCTGGAAGAGCAGTGCTGAGCCTTCATGGAAAAAAAAATAATAATCATGAACAGAGATTACTTAAACACTTGCAAAGTAAAAATAAATAAACAGCAAAAACAAGACCCATGTTTAGTAGTTATAATTAAAGCATTTGCATTTCCATCGAGCATCTTCCCCAATGGCACAGCCATGTTCCAGGACTCAAGGCGAACTGCAGAGGTCAACAAATATTAGTTCAATATTCATAAATAAATGCAGGTGTAATGAGAAGGTCATTATCAGACAGTTTATGTGAACATGTTAAAAGTCACAGTGAGGCCAGGCCAGTGCAGGTCAGAGTCGCTGTCACCTCACCCTACATCATCTCTGAGTGCCCTTTAGCGGTGTGAAAGATGAGATCAGGATGCAGTACAACGATTTGGCGGTTGCGCATTTCAGCAGTTTCTGCTACAAAGGGCAATCTCTCACATCTACTCTGCTTCATTTGTCTGAACAAAACAAAAACAAACACAACCGCCTCATTACGCGCACACACACACACACACACACACACACACACTGAAATGGCAGGAACATTAATATAAGTGGGTAACTGCTACAGTATATAACACTTGGATTACACACCCCTGTCTACTGCAGTGACCTCCTGGTAAATGTTTTCACATATTTGCACGTTTATTTACACATTTTGGACGGATTATATAATATGCAAACCAACAAGAATAATGGAATATACTGTACATACAGTAATGTGTCCTTAAATAGTGTGTAGTCATATTTGCCATAATGTACTGTACAATATTTATTACATTGCAATATTTTCTGTTCATAATAGTGGTTTTTAATTGCTCTTTCCATTACATTATGAAATCTTAAAGCATAAAAAAATCTATGCTGATGTTGAGTCTGGGTAAAGTTACATATATTCAGATCCCCCCCCCCCCCTTCATGCTAACCATCAATGTGCAGTTTACACCTCCACATTTGTCTTCTTAAGTATAAGCACCAGCGACAGGGTTGCCAAGACAATCTAGACCACTCCCTTGAAACAAAAAAAATTTTTTCCTTGCTGTCAAATGTGCAAAAACCCTTTCTTTTAGGCATTCCACCAAATCTATGAGCCTAATTCAAGGTGATTTTAAGATGATCAATTCAAGTCTATCAGACCCAAAATGTTCTACATAAAGCTCTATCCACAAACTCCAACCTGTTCTTCATTAATGTTATATTGAATTTTCACATGGTGTTTTTTTTTCATTGTGTGACTCGCTGTCACGGACACATTGTTGCAGTTTGGATAAATCCTATAAATTTACAAGCGATCATTTAATCTGGGATCATTACACCCCATAGGCCCTCCGTCCCCAAGTCCTGGCAGGGGGAATTGTACTAGAAACCTGGCACTATATATTGTAGTATCGTAAACTTTCAAAATATTTTTTTTCCTCTTCTATTTTAGAAACTTTCACAATGAGGAAAAAAAATATATATTTTTTTACATTTTAAAAATGCAGCATTGTATTGCAATTCCAATAATTTTCAACATTGTCACATGATTACCAGGCAAGCACTTACCCCTGTGTATAATTACCAGCTTACTAATAGAGATCCCATATTTGCACTCCATACTTGTATTGTGCCTTTGTGATATCTGGCTTCAGCACTGCCTGTGCATTGATTCCATAACGTCCTCTGCCTGTTTTGACCATAGCCTGCAGATCATGTACTCTTTTAGCCTTGTATAGTTTATGCCTTATACGGACACCTGACCATCACACCCATATTTGTCTTTTAGCCCAAACTCTTGCTACAAAGTTGGAAGCGCACAACCGTTTACATGGTGATAGTAAGCTCTGGCATTGCAGTTTCCCTTCACAGGAACTAAGGTCCAAATATCTTCCAGCATGACATTACCTGTGTCTACAACGTGAGGTCCATGAAGAGACGGTTTACCAAGGTTGGAGTCGAAAAATTCGAGTGGACTGCACAAATGCCTGACTTTAACCTCACTGAACATCTTTGACATAAATCTAGTGAACATACCCCAGGGTTCCTCGCCCAACTGCCTGAGCTCATTAAAGCCTTGGTGGCTGAACTTTGGAGCATTTTGGACCACCAAAATGCTCCAAAGTCTAGTGGAAAGTCTTCCCAGAAGAGTAGAGGTTATTGTAAGAACAAAGAGGGGACTAATTCTGTAACGCAACGTTCAAAAACCACATATCACAATCTGTTAGTGTATAATTTGGTTAAAAAGTTTATACCATCAAAGTGACATCATGAGTCAATATTGCAATACTGATTGAATTGAAGAGAAAATTATAATTGTAAATACTGTAAAGGAAAACATTTTTTATATCAATACATCAAATGTACCTGACATGAAGTCATACAGTCCAGTACATTTTCTTTTCACATTGATTGATTTGGCCCCCTAAAGACTCCAACAATCTCATTACCTGCCAAGACCCAGCAGGGCTTGCACTGCAGCCATTACACACTGGCCTATTCAATTAGCCTGGAAGAGAGAGGAAGTCCTGGTGCCGTACGTGACGCCCATGCATATGGCCACCTTTCCCTCACCTTGTCTCTCCCTACATACGCAGCACTAGCACTGGATCAGGGTTACACTGCTGTGTGAGACAAAAGCCTGTGCTGCTCATATCTCATGTTGATGATGTCAGCTTGGGGAGTGATGTATTGAAGGTGCTGCTTATTGCTTTCCACTCGTTCACCCTGCGCTGCTCAGCTGTTGGCTGCAGCTGCATGGCCTGATTCCTGTGAGGGGGGAAACGTAAACCAACAGCTGGGAAGGGCGGATACAGAAAGGATAGGAGAAGGAGAAAGGAGGAGAGATGGCGTGAAGAGAGAAATATAAAAATTGTTGATCCCCAAACTGGAATGCGAACTGGTTTAGTGTTTAGATGCAATTCTATATTTTGGATGAGCACCCAGATAGAAGAGAATAAGAGGCAAAAGATGGTTTAGTTCGGCCAGGTGATCAGTGAGGTCTGGCCTCAATATTAAATGGGTTTCAGTAACACAGTAGCTATTACACTCGTAAAACCATGACACGTAGGAAACCACTCACTGGAGAAGAGATTAGCTCCTGACCAAAAAGACAGAAACTGAAAAGCTGTCCTTGCTCAAAAGAAGAAAAAAAAAAGAAAAAAACAGAAAAGCTCAGTTGCTTTTCTTTTCATTTAATGTGTAGTTTGATTGGACACTAAATGTCTGCTTAGTCTGTCTATTTCTAGCTTCTTCTAAAGGCATTTAGAAAATGTACACATCAAGTGAAGAATTTAATTTCATTACTGATAACTTACTAACTTTTTTGTTGTTAATAGAGTGAGCTTTATTAAATGAGCCCTAATACACAACACTATGTCAGCCTACACATCAGGCTAGAAATAAATCTTTTGCTATTTTTACTCACTTACTCATCATCTATCCTGCTTTATCCTCTTCACAGGATTTTAACAGGATAGACTTAATTGAAGACATGAGTTGGAGTACACCCCTGATGGGATGCCAATCCATTGCATGGCACACACATAACCTCACATACTCCTTCACACACTATGGACAATTTGGGAACACCAGTTAGCCCAATCTGCATGTCTTTGGAATGTGGGAGGAACCCAAAGTACCCGGAGGAAACCCACTAAGCATAGGCAGAACACGCAAATTCCATGCATACAGACCCCGAAGTGGGAACCTGGAGGTGCAAGTCAACAGTGCAAATGTGACACTGTGCCACCTTGGTATTTTCACTTACCATTATTTTGGACAAAAATTACCCAAATACAACCAATGCTCATTCTGTGTATCAATTTTACACTGAAAGTGATGAATGCATATTTTCAGACTCCTGGTTCAATAAGCTTCATTTTTAGAACATCGAAGACTTGATCTATTTTACCTACTGAACTCTATAGTCCAAAACTAACCTGTGCAAATACCTGACTTGATATTATGAGTTACATATACAGACATTTTTGAATCTCAAACTTAATTCTTTTGTATACATCATCATGAATAGAATATAAAATAAGAAATCACTAAGCAAAAACCTGGTGAGCAGTCACAATTCTCAACAAACCCTCAACAGACATGCAAAGGTTCATGATAGAAAAAAAAACAGAGAAAGAAACAAAGGTGTATATCAAAGGCTTTTTGCTTAAAGGGGTTCTACATCCATCTGTATGTAGAATATGTGTACATTCTTTGTACATATTTACCCTCACAAGATCAATCCATAAAACCATTTAGGCTTCTAGGACCAAATAGTTTTTTTTTTTTTTTTTTACTTCTTATAATATATGTAAACCACTTGAACATACCGTTATGCAAATCCCATATTTTCAGCTTACATCATGATTCTGTTGCAACACGTGTCCCATTTCATCTTAGTTCTCATAAGAGCTTTTAATATTTTGTCATGAATACTAAACCAGACTTTATTCATTTTAGATTGATCGTAAGCACATCCTTTTACCAACTCAATTTCCAGTCAGCCTTGTCTCATTTCCACTGGTGCTGCAATGTTCTGTTGGTGTGCTATAGAATAACAAAGCTTATACCTATAAATGTTACTTCACAAACATGGCACACTGCAGCTCCACTAGAATGCTGTGACTTTATGAAAGCCTGGATGCTTGCCCAAAATGATGACAGATGAATTATTGAGCTGCGTTCAGCCAGACGGTTTGCCACTATTCCATTCAGACTGGAGGAAAGATAAGTGAGCAGAGAGGAGGGCAGTGCACGACCCACTGCACATCAGGCTTACTGGACTGTGACCGTCCAGACTAATGAGATAATTAGCATTTAAGCCATGCTGCCATGATGGGAGATAACCACGGGTTAAAAAAGACTTAAGTGTCGATTTGATTCACAGTCACATACGTGGAGGTCAAAAAAGTCATTATATAATGATTACAGCACATAGCTGAGACAAGGAAAGGACATGACTGAAAATTTATTTTTGTCCTTGATTAATTTGGGTATCATCATTCATATTCAACAAACATGTTACTGGACTAAACTAGTATTTCAAAATATTGCAGAGTTAGCTGTGAAAACACTAGAAATAAATTGTAATGAATGAAAATTTTGAATGTAGTAAGTCGAGCAGTCGAGACAAAAAAGTGGCGGTGATGAAGCTGGTACTTCTAAGAAGCGCCAAGCGATATTGATGGAGACAAAAGTGAAAATAATTGAGAGAATGGAGTGAAGTTAAAAGAAGGCAGACAATTCTCATTTATTTATCATTGCTCATATACATCATAAAGAACAAGCATAAGATCATGCAATGTGTTAGTTTTTGTGACAGTTGGCCTAGTGCCTCTGACTATCTGCCGCCCTCGCACTCAGCCAAGCAGAGGGGGGGGGGGGGGGGGGCCCCCCCGAGCAGCACATATTCAGCACCATGGTCAGCTCCACCTCACGCACAACTCACTGTGACCAAGAACAGTACAGCACGTACCATCCTGGTGTCAACCAAACAAAAGAAAAGAGTCCTGGATGTACCTAGAGCATGGGCAAGATTAGTATCAGTGAATTAGAAAAATATATATATATTACACACACACCGTGCCCTCCATAATAATTGGCACCCCTGGTTAAAATGTGTTCTTTAGCTTCTAAAAAATTTACTTTTTGTTCTAAATAACAAACATAGGACCACAATGGAAAAAAGAGGAAATTCCAACCTTTAATTCAAGTGCATTTATTCAGTGAAAAAAAAAATCCCACATTAAGAAATAATTCTTTTACATCAAATCATGGGTGCCACAATTATTAGCACCCCTGGTGTTTAATACTTTGTACAACCCCCT